>CABHPP010099781.1:6647-49432 GCA_902168425.1 Peromyscus attwateri
TCTCTCTCTCTCTCTCTCTCTCTCTCTCTCTCTCTCTCTCTCTCTCTCTCTGTGTGTGTGTGTGTGTGTGTGCCATTGACAGACATATTGACCCAGCCTCAAAACACATTCTTCAGGTGACCCTGACAAAGAACCTGTACTTAAGATAACTTGATCAGCAGCTACACTGATATTAAGAAAGTACAATTGAAGATAGAGCAAACAGAGAAATAGCTAAGACAATGGCGCCAGAGTAGGTGGCAACAGCATGGGGCAATAGTTAAGAATCCCAGAGAAGTGAGGTGGTGGTGGTGGTGCATGTTTTTGATCCCAGAATTTGGGAGGCAGAGGCAGGCAGAGCTCTGTGAATTCAAAGCCAGCCTGGTCTACTCCAGGACAGCCAGGACTACACAAAGAGACCCTGTCTCGAAAAAAATAATAATTAATAAATAATAAATAAATGAATAAATGAAAGTAAAGAGTCCTAGAGAGTCAACAGACACTAAGGACAGTGTGGAATATCAGAAGCCTAGGAAGATGACATCCTATGAAGAAGAGGCGGTTGGGAAGAGAAGCCAGAAGTAGAGATCGAGTCACTGAACATAATGCATGGGGATCCTGAATGGCATAAGGTCTAAGACACACTGGCTCAAGAGCTGTAATTCTTATTGCTGGAGGCCTTGCTCCAGACAATTCCATTACCAGGAACAAATGTGTGGAGTGGGAGCCAAGAAGAGATTGTGACCACCTGTTATTCTAACAAGTGGCCCCAAATGGCTTGAGCTATCTTTATTGATACAGTCTCAGTGGTTTGTATGAACAGTTTTACAACCAGTCTTTACCTCCTAAGTTTCTATGAATGGTTATAATAAGTACTAGTTTGTTCGATGCCTCTTTCCCCTTCTGTCTTGTGCCAACTCTCCCACAGGTAGCCATTACCTCTTTTATTATATCTCTAATGCCAGACGCCTAAGCAGTTTTGCAATCCACAAAGGGCCTTTTTTTGAGTAGGCACGCCTACAGATAGAACAGTGTGCCCAGTTGGCAGCCTATGCAGTTACAGTGTCAAGAAAAGTGAGAGACAGTTTTGTCTCTTCTGGTTAAGAGTTACATTTGGTAGGATTCTCACGATCAACTCAATAGCCAAAGCTAGATCAATCCATTCTGTTTTGTACTGTTCTGTCTCTTCTGTAGGCATGCCAGGGTTTTCCATTTATCCTATAAGCAACATGACCTGAATAAAATACACACATACAACCACGCTGGTTGGTTATGCTTTTGAGCATCACCAAGTTCATGGCAATTCTTCATATCTAATTTGTTAGGTATTATGATTGGATTCATGGTATTTGCTGAATCTATTATCTGTATTTGTAAACTCTTCACAGCAATTTCGTCTTTTATACTTTGCTCTGTAAGTTTCAGCGCTGTTCCCACCTCTACCTCGATGTCCTTCAAGGTCTTTTTAACAGTCACAGGGAGCTAAAAATTAATTGTAAAAAAAATGCCCTTGCATCTTCCTTCCCTCTGTGTGATCTTCACTGGCATTTTTCATGTTATTGGAGTTGAATATAATTTTCTCGGTGTATTGTATCTCTAAATAAATCACACGAAGTGGGGTTTTAACTTCGTGTTTCCATAATGATGAACTGCCTTTGCTCCTAAATATTTTTGTAAGAGCTCTTGACTTAAGATTTATGGTAGAGGTGACTATTAGCGTTAGAAAAATTATTCTAAACGGAGAAAAAGGCAAGAGGTGATATTGGGTGTTCTGACAGTACAGTGTTGAAATTGATGTGTTATTGTCTGTTTTATAACTCTGTAGTGACAGAGGTTAACTTGTAATTACTGGTCACTGGAGATGGAAGTATTTTTCATGTATTGAGACTAATAGCAACAAGGATTGTGGTTCATGTCCTTGTTGGACATTGAGGAGTTTCCCAATAATGCAAGTTTTCGACCTTAACCTTATATTTCTTTCTCAAATTACTTAATTTTTAAAATGCTCTTTGTACCATTGTTAACATCTCCTTGGTTCTCTTAATAATTAAATAAAATCACTGACACATTTTTTTCATAAATTTGCATGAAAGTCAAAAATTTGTTTTTGAGAATTGTTATCTTAGGAGACCACAATTGATATTGGTGCTTTATTAAAGTTTATACTCAATTTACAAGCAAGATTTTTTTTGCTAGAAATAAGTCAGACTGTGTAGTATGTCAATAATTGTACTAAACTGATACTATCTTCACACAGATTGTAATATTTAAGTTAATCTCTGTTATTCAAAAAATTGTTATAAGTATGAGAATTTTTTTCTAAGAAGGGTGTAATTCTTTGAGTATATAGAGAGCTGATTGGTTTAAGATCCCTGTCATTAGGCCTCATGGTCTTTAGCTTTGACATATTTATCATTTTTTTTATATGATCAGTTCATGTTCAGACATTCATGTTACTGAGAGTTCATGAGGGTAGTTTCTGTCATTACTAAGAGACAAAATCTCACATAAATTTCCATATTCTCTGTCTTATAATCATTTTGCCCCTCTTCTGCAACATTCTCTGACACTTAGTATGAGAGAAAGGTTTGTAGCTATATCCCTTGGGACTGGTCTCTTATAGAAACATGTGTAAATTTTACATATTTAAATATGGGCTCTTGAACAAAAATATGTAAATATGTACTTTATATGCAAGGAACAGTTCAAATTTCCAGTGGTTAAAATGTCTAAGTTCATCTTGGTGTTGTTTGTAAGACACAGACTCTGAGTTCTTATTCCAGAAAATTTCATTGACTTGATCTATTTGAAGTAAATTTGAGTCAACTTAAAAGAACAGTACCAATGTGATGGTCATTATTATTTCTGTAGTAACACATAAATTTCTTTTCTTTCTTTCTTCCTGATCTTAGGCTGGGCAGATTGTATACAACACAGGTTGCATAACACTGTGTAGTGATATTTTATTTGTGCTGAAATGTGATATTTTATTTGTATGTTAATAAATAAAGTTTGCCTAGAGACCAGAGGTCATAGTCAGATATAAACAGAAGTCAGGCGGTGGTAGCACATGCCCTTAATCCGATCACATGGCAGACAGAGTCTCTGTGTGGTCAAGGACACAGTCAAGCATGGTGACACACACCTTTAATTCCAGTACTAATCATAGAAACCTGGAGGTCTGTATAGACAGGCAGTAATGAGGACGTGATATGGCTGGTCTTAGAGCCAATGAGAAGGCAGAACAGGAAGGCAATGAAAGGCACAGATTAGACAGGAAGAGGTTCTCTTGGGAAGCCATAACGAGGTGGCTAAGGTTAGTTGGCGGCTATTGCTCTGATCTCTATGGCTTGTACCTCTGTATTTGGCTCTGTGTTTCTTATTTAATAAGACTGTTTAAAAATTCATCTACAACACTGTGTACCACAGTTCATGTAATGCTGTGCTCTATCCCTTTTGACTTCTCTTTGGTTACCACCAATGGTAGTATAGCAAGAGCAAATACAAAGGAAAAGAGGGAGCTCTGATTCCACAGACCTTCATGTGTAGTATATGTATGAAAGAGGTCGCAACTTGGAGGAACCATAACTCAATTCTGAGATGTGCTGTGGAAGGTGATTTCTGTTTCTCTTAAGTCCTAGAGAAATTAAAGTTATACAAAATAACTGACTCTCAATTATTACAATAAAGATTCTTAAATATTTTGGATCAGTTACTGGTCTTTTTAGGAAATCATGAGAAGTTGAGGAAGTAGTCTTGCAAGTTTAGGCTCAGCCTGGGCTATAGAATGCATTGGATATATGTCTATGGGTACAGCACATTATGGAGTGCTTGTCTAGTGTGTGTGAGGACCTAGATTTAATTGGAAGGATTCAAAAAACATATTAAGTAAAAGGTAAATGAGTGAAATTGTGCATTGTCCTTGCATTTGCCTGTGCATACTTTGGTAATTCCAAAAATACTTTATTCTTTAGTTTAGCATGACTAGTTCAGTAATTTCAATGATGGTGACTCTAGATAAACATTACATTAGAGATCAAAGTTCCTGGGGTTTTCTAGGCTTATTAGTCTTTATATGAAGATCATAATCATAACTTTACACTATACATACATGCACATGCACAAACATACACATATCATATAATTTTGTACAAAATGTTAAAAGCAATAGGTATTCCCAGTAAGCATAGTTCTTGCTGAGAAAATAGACATCCAATCAAGGAGAGAAATTGTGGTACAATAAAGTGCTTTAGACTTGTATCTGTTAATTTAATCATATCATGTTTATGTCTTATCACAAAGATATAAAAATAAGAAGAAAAGTATGTTTGCTTCTCTTCTGAACAAAACTAATACACAATAAAAACATTTAGTGTTTTAAAACAGAACATGATGAACATAATAGACATTCTTGTTTACATCTATGCTTCTACCTTCCCTGAAGTGTGTTACTGGACTCTCACCTTATAGAAACCACTATTTCAATCCTTTGTCATTATACACATGTGCACACATACACACATACATAAACATGTATACACAAGTATTAATAATTAAAATAAAAACTCTGCTATTTTTAAAAACTGAACATGAATATGAGTTCACCACTTGGAGAATATTAGTGAAATATGCAGTGAGACTGATAATATTTTGCATATTGAGAAACAGCTTCAAGTGTGGAAAGATGAGATTGCAGACCTAGGTAACAAATTAGATTGATGTGTTGTCCTTGACATAATGGCATTTTCATTTCTGAGCCCTACAAAGTCCAAAACAAAACCATTTTTTATAGTTGTTCAAAAATCCCAAGAGAAATGAGTTCAGGTGGTCTCAACTCAGTTTCTCATGTACAAGAGGACATATCAAAAAGCTGTCATGGGCTCATAGTAATTTATCACTTTCACTCTTAAAAGCCATGGGATTATAAGCATGAAGCGAACAACAGAAAAATAAGGCATTTCTTGCAAATTTCTGACTTCTCACATTAGCTAGAATTTTCTAAATCATTTTACAGGAAGAGTCTTGTGCACAAATAATGAGAATGTGCTGTTATGACATATCAATTTAAATTTTATTTAAATATTCAGTCATTAACATTTAAAAAGGAAATGTATGTTATGTGAAGTCATTGTTTATAATAGATGTATGAACAAAATGCCATCATACATATTTAAAATCACAATCCATCCAACAAGAAAATAAAACTTAAATCTAGGTTTCTTTATGCATTTTTATCATTTATACAAATTCTGTTCACATGTACAAAATTTACAGATTTTGTAATATAAAATCTTTAAATTTTTATTAATTTAGCTTTTGAGAAAGCAGATAATAGTTGAAAATATTTCCATTAGTCCACATAACTACGTAATAGTCTATAGAACTCGATGTTCTATAAAAAGAATAATGATATGGCATCATACAGTTGAGAAATTGTTTTAGATGCTTGCTGTAGATAGCTACTTTTCATTCACCATCAAATCTCTTGTGACACATTGATCTCTTGGAAATCAGAAATGTCACCTGTGTAACAGTGAAGAGAATATATCAGTACATGAGACATTGCAGAGATGTAGGTCAAAGGAAAAGGACAAAGAGTAATTTATTCAAATACTCTTTGGATTTGATTCATATCTTAGCTAACCAAGAATTATTAAATCAAACAAGAAGCCAGAAGTATTTTGATAATATAAAAATCAGAAGTATGTATATAACCATGCATTTTGATTTTGAAAACAAGAAATAGAGGAATGTATTCAGGTGTCCTTTAAAACAAATTAGAGGATAGACAGAGAATGTCATGGCTTATTATGAAGACACATTCACTCTATTGCCTTGAAAATGTCATTAAAAATATGGTGCAGAATTAATGTTTGGTGGGTTGATATTGAAACTTAGGGGGAAAACTTACTACATCAATCAGGCAATAGGAAAAATTATGGGTCACCCCATGGATACTTATTCATTAAGATGGTTTTATAGGTTAGTCAGGATAAACAAATTGATAATTTGTGTTGTATAGAGCCTCCAATAAACAAGCGATTTAATCAATTCACCTGACACATAAAAATTAGAGACAAAATGAAGTAAAAGAGAGAAAACAAATGATATTTGCCTTTCTGTGTCTGGGTTGCTTTAGTCATAAAGACTGTCTCCAGCTCCATTTGTTCACCAGCAAGTTTTATTTTTAATAGCTAAATAATATTCAATTATGTAAATAAGCTGCATTTTAATTATCCATCCACCAATTAACAGAAATTTAAGTTGTTTCCGTTTCCTAGCTACTGTGAGTAAATCAGCAGGTATCTCCAGAGTAGTATGTGTTGTTTTTGGATATATCCTAGAGTAGTTTGAATTGATCATGAAGTAGCTCTATTTTTAGCTTATGGCGTTGAGGAGCAAAGCATAAGTCAGAAAAGGGAGTTAGGAGAGAGATAGATATCGCTAACGACATTATAAGAAATGTCTCTTCATGCTGCCTGATACTGTATAATACTGAAATATAGATATAACAATTTGATGCTAACAAAAATATGTATTAGTTATATTTTCAAATACTAGATATGGCCATTAAAGTTAATAGTCCTAATTTTTAAAAATGTTACCTACACTTTTACCCTGTCCTTTTTCAATGCATTAATTACTGAAATTACCACAAATACATAAAAAAAATATTCCAAGCATGCTCTCCCAATAACTTTCACCCTCCAACAGCTCCATAAGTTCCTGATAAATCAGATAAAACAAATAAGCAAACAAACAACAACAAACCTTTTAGATGTGGTGGAGAAAATCTGGCTAAAGGGGACCTTCATACCTTTCACCTCAGACCTTACAACAGTTCTCCATTTTCTTCTGTTCACTTCTGTTGATCCTCTATAGCTTCCTGCTACTTTTGCTAGCTTACTTTGGTGCAAAATCCCCTGCAATGGGACTAGTCACTGTCACTCTGAATCAAGTCTATGTCCCCTTTTCCTCACTTTGCCATTCTGTCTCTCCTGCTGACAGACTTTGCAGAAAAATCTCTCACTTCCACTCTGTAACTAAATCATCTGTGTAAAGCCCTCTAATAATTATATTCCAAGTCACTTCAGAATTCCAGACATTAATTACCTTATCAGAAGGCACCCTCCTCAATGGACACAAAACTACCCTCTCCAACAAAGACCCTTTTCAGCAAAACAAACAAACAAAATCCAGCTATAACGCGCCTCGGCCTGCATTTTTATATCCTCTTAGAGTTAGCAGTGACAGTTTTCTGCACAGTTCCTGAAGGAAGGTAAGCTAAGGTAGCTCTTTCTGTATCATAAGGGGCCACAAGAGATTGCAGAATGCTCTTTTCTAGGCATGTTGTCCATCTGCAAACAGTGCTGACAAAAGTGTCTCTTTGTTGTGAATAAACATGCACTTTAAAAGACATGTTAGGAAGCCTTAAAAAGACAAAACAACACAAAACGAAAACAAACAAAAAAAAAACACTAATGACATTTCTACAAAGATATGAAAATCCACTACTTTAGAAGCTTCCATATATGTGTTACCCTGATAAGGACAAAAATGGATCTACTATACATCAGAGGCTATTAAGTAAACAGACAAGTGCTAGGGAGGGTTACTTCTTCTGGAATCATTGGGCAGTGAACTCTTATAGACTCTGAACCATTACATTGTTTTTGGGTATCTTCCAGAGCATTACAATAAGACTCTAGTGCTGTACATACCTAGATATGTGTCACAGAACATGATGGTAAAGTTGGTATGAATGTGGGATCTTCATCATTACTAGACAGCTTTCATGGTGCTGGAAGGTGCTATGCATGCTATTTGAAGTGAAAAATCAATCATCAGTTTTATCTAGCTATGAACTTTGTGAGCGATGATAGTTGGCCTGGAAAGACATGTTCCCTGGTGCAATTGTGGCATAAATAGCACTGGAACAATAATTACTTTTTGATTGAATTTAAATCACTCTACACAAGATGAAACTAATACCTAGTACAATCATCAGGATAGTAAAGTCTAGGAGACAGGTCATAGGCTCTAGGGGAGAAACTATTACTATTATGCTGCTTAATTGATAGAGTATTTAACTTCTAATGACTTAATCTACTACTTTTAGATCAACATATCTCTCAATCCTCATCCAAGAAAGTGTGTTTGCAGTAGTGATTAACACTGTGATTCACAACTAGCCAAGATTCAGAAGAGATTGCAAAATGCTTACACACACACACACACACACACACACACACACACACACACACACACACCAGGCTCAGGTATCATTGTTGAAAAGATTCTGCAGATATGGTGGATAATGTGGATAATTACAGGGAAAGATACTCTTACATACCTTGTAGGGAAGCTGAACTTAAAGACTCACATACATTAATACAGCATGTACAAGGACTGTGTTCACTAAAACCAGACAAATTCCAGCATGTAAATGGGAGCTGGACACACTATCCCATCCAATGCTATGAAGCAATTGGCAATTGAAGAGTAAATTTTCCCTAAGAGTCTAGTTTCTGGTAAGTTAACATCTCTGCAGTGGAAGAGTAGATGATCAAGAATATTAGCCAGGTAGTGGTGGCGCATGCCTTTAATCACAGCACTCGGGTGGCAGAGCCAAGTTGATCTCTAAAAGTCCAAGGTCAGCCTGGTCTACAGAGTGAGATCCAGGACAGGCACCAAACTACACTGAGAAACCCTGTCTCAAAAAGAGAATACTTTGTGCAGTCTATGTTGCTTTTACATTGTGTAGAAAAAAAGAAGACACAAAGTTGAGTGGATAGGAAAATGGGGTTGCCTTGAGAGCATTTGTGAATATATGACAATAATCAAAACATATGGTACAAAACATGAAACTGCCAAAGATCTTACAAAATATGAAATCAAGTAATTATTTTTGCTCCATGATTTTAATATCCCCTAAGGGTGCACCCTGACCCCTCCCTTCATAAAGATTGTAAGGAGATAACACGAAAATATTTCCCTAAAAGTCAGTAATTATTAAAAGAATCTCTTCATGTATCCAGCAACCCTGATGAGTTTGGCCAGCAGAAAAGTTAACAATTACATTTTGCCACTGTCATATTTACTTTTTTTTTAATTTATAGTGAAAATTTTGGTCAAACATATCAATAAGTTCAATGTTTTAACTGTGTTATTTCCTAGAGTTGAAAGTGTTTCTTTCACTTGTTATATTTCATATTGATAAAACAAAATATGTAACCAATCCTTCCATGATTCATTCTATGCCTATTTCTGAACCCTAGTACTTTACCTTCTGGATTTTAATGCCTCTATTTGATTCTTAATACTAAGTTAAGATTTGCTTGACCTGTAACTCAAAAATAAACAAATGAAAAAAGTTTACTTGCAGAAGGAATTTAAGTATGTTAGAAGTAAATCTATAGTTCTTTACCACTGAAGATCAGGAGCTAACAGGATTAAAATGGCATCAGTCAGTTTCTTCTTTCCAGCAGCCTTTCATTTTGTATAGAAAATAATATGCTGCAAATCAAATTTAAATAGGGGCAACTTTTCTCTTCAGTTTGTACAAAACCACACCTTTACTATGCTCTGGTCATAATTTCAACAAGCTTTGACTGAAGAAAATATTAATGCTTTGAGTCATGATTTCAATAAATTTCCAGCAAATTTATAGGCATTATTTTTAAAACAGGGAATGTAGTAAAACTAATCTATTTTCTATTAATTGCTACATTGCTTTCAAGAGGGTTGACTTCATTCACTTTCTGATTTCTTTCTATATTTTACCTACCTTTTTGTTGTGGCTTTTTCTCCAACTCTTACTACGTAGTTCAGTCTCTCTGTCTCTGTCTTGGTTTGTCTGTCTGTTTGTAGGTCTGTCTTTCTTTTTCTGATTTTTTTCTCTCTCTCCCTTTTTTCTCTTTCTCTTGAAGATATTAGCTTTGAGATAATGTTTCACTATATAGTACACACTGACAAAGAGTTCATGAACAAATTGACAGATGAGAAGATAAGCAGAGATACAACACACTTGTCTTTCAATTGAGTCCTAAAGGCTAACATTTTATGGAGAATATTATATAATTTTTCAGGCTCATTAAGAATCTGAACAAGAAAAAAATAATGTAGATAAATAAATAATAGATATAAGGAGGTACTCTTCAATAGAACTAAGGACTCAACCTGGAGTTCTTTCAAATAAAAAGAAACAACAAATTTGTTTGAATTAAAAAAATTCTTGAAAAACATCAATAACATTAACTTAAATCTTGTAGTGATCACAAATTGTTATTCTTAGAAGGAGTTGCAAATAGTGGAACTTTATTCCAAAAACTCAGACATGAATGAAGCCAGCACTAGCACCTACTAACTAGAAAAACAAGGAGTTGTTTTGTATATAGAGGTATTTATGATGCATACTAGAAGCATCTTTTTTCCTTGAGAAAAAGTCTTCTTTTCAAAAAATAGGCCACAGGTAATTTTGATCTCTACCTACTATCATACTTAGTTTTAAATTAAATTCCAATTGAAAAATTCCATATTATTTTTTGATTTTTAACCTCCAAAATTCTTTAATTATTGACAACTTTATCAGTGTTGAATAAGCTTCAATTGTCTCTTTTTGTTGCTTATCTATCAATTCTATCTATAATTCTCTAAAATAAGATGCTAATGTGGTTGAAAATAAAATCCAACACTGAAGGTCTCTTAAGAAATGAAATTCTATAGAAGTCTTGTAATACATGTTCCATTCTTGCAGCACTGTTTTCCTCCTAGCCATAAAAGACAAAAAACAAGGGATTTATTTAATATTCTGGGATCAAAAATCATATACTCATTTATTACTTTATTTTTTAATCAAGCCTACATAAACTAGAACTATATATAATATATTTGATACTGTTCTTTCCCCTCCCCAACTCTTCCCAGTTACTCCCCTCTCCAAATTTTATGTTCTTTGTAAAAAATGAAACACACACACACACACACACACACACACACACACACACACACATACACACACACACAAATAATAAAACCCACAAAAAGACAAAACAAGAAATTAAAAGGAAAAAGCAAAGGACAAATAAGTATGGGAGAGGGAGCCAAAATAACCTGAAATGAAAGAAAAAGCCCACAAACCAAGTCCAAGAGTTTTCACTGTGTGGCCTAATTATTCCTGGGCATGGGGTCTGCTCTAGAGTGCAGGTGATATATTCAATGACACTTCATTGAAGGGAAGTCATTAAAAAAAAAACCCACAGTATCTATGTATACCAGGTGTGTCTATGTGTATTGAAAATATGGACATTTGGATACAGTATAATCTGTCACAAAGAGAAAAGGAAAGCTAAATATGTATTTGTTAGTGAACCTGTGAATTCTAGCAAGGTACCCCACAGCTTCAGAATGCCTATTTGATGTAAATAGAAGATCATTGAGAAATGTAATTTAAATATATTTTTATTTAAAATGATTTTCATACAATATATTTTGATTATAATTTTGCTCTTCCACAAGTCCTCCCAGAACCATCACACTCTCTACGGAATTCAACTTTATATCGTCTTTCCTTTTACAAAAACACAAAGTTACAAAAAAAAAATAGAAATCAGAACAAGCAAGTAAGAGACTAATGCTGGGATATATATATATATATATATATATATATATATATATATATCATTCTGTATGCTGTGAATATGCATTACTCTGATTGGTTGATAAATAAAGCTGTTTGGCCAATGGTAAGGCAGAATAAGGTTAGGCAGAACATTCTAACTAGAGAGGAAGAAGGAGAAAGGTAAAATGGAGAAGAAACTCCCAGCCACCACCATCAGAAGCAAGATATAAAGACACCGGTAAGTCATGAGCCATGTGGTATAGATTTATAGAAATGGATTAATTTAAAGTGTAGGATCTAGCTAGAGAGAAGCCTGAGCCAATAGGCCATAGAGTTCATAATTAATATAAGCCTCTGTGTGTTCATTTGGGTCTGAGGGGCTGCAGGACCATGAGGCAGTAGGAGCCAGGCAGGACCAGGAAACTTTCAGCTACAGACTAATAAGACAAAAAAACAAAACAAAACAAAACAAAACCAAAACCAAAAAATCAAAACGACAACCTCAGCTGGGTGTGCCGGGCTCTGCTGACTCCCCATGGGAGACCTTGATTTGGAGGATGTGGAAATGGGGGGTGGCTTGGGAGGGAGGACTGGGGGTGGGGGTGGAAGGAGGAAGGAGGTAGGATCTGTGAGTGGTATATAGGGTGAGTAGAAATTTTCTAAAAAAAAAAAAAAAAAATGTGTCTTCATTTATATGTAATAGCAACATCTTTCAAGTCTGACCTGAAAAGCCACATTTCCCAAGAATTGCATTCTTGGAGTATTTAAGATTACTTTAAAGAAAAATAATTTTTATTTTATATAATTTCCCTCAGTTTTGCTATATCACATTTCCTGTTAATCAGAACTTAAAAAAAATCAAAACGAAACAAAAATATCACAGACACACATACACAAAGCAAAAAGGAAAAACTAAACAAAACCCAAACAAAACAGGAAGTTTGTTTTGTGTTGGCCAACTACTTTTGAGCATTGGGCATGCCCTGGAGTGTTGTTGGTATAGACACTGGAAGTGGTCAATTAAAGTACATGATATTTTTCTTTTTAATTTCTTTATATTAAAGTTTTAATGAATAAAATTCATTAGACAATAACTAGACAATTCACTAGACAATAACAGGAAATTTTCAAAATCTATCAAAAGGGAATTTGTCAAATCATAATTGAAGTGTATGATCTCTCATTGGAGATGCTATTGGCCCACAGGGCACAATACAGTGCATCCCCTGGACCTGTACCACTGCGGAAGATGCTATAATCTTTGTTAACTGTGATGCAAGACACTGCATGAAATATATGATGCTTCAAGGCTTTGGAAACAATAATACTTTTTGATATTTCTAGTTCTGAATTAGACATTTAGTAGGTTTAAAACTCTTTATTCCCTGATAGTTTCAGAGTATATAGTCATTCTAAAATTAGGACTCTGCACTAAAGAAATATTACTTAAAAAAAATGGAAACGTTTTAGGTAATTATAAAAGATGGGAACTTCAATTAAGATTCAGATCCATTAAATATCTGAAAAGCACTTTTTAAATAAATGCAAAGAAGGTCTTATGTAATGTCAGTGACTGATAGCACACTTTAAAAAATAAAAAAAAAAAAGACTAAAAGGAAGCATCCTTTAAATTACCTGAAAATAATCTCTGGTCCTTTTTGATTGTCCACTTACCATCTAATCTACCCCCTCCTCCTACATACCATCCAATTTCAATAATGTTTTACTGTTTTTTAACTACAAAGGACATCATAGGGACATTGCACTCAATTTATATTGAAGTTGGAGGATTTACTAAAATTGCTGATGGTTTTCTGTTTTCTGTGTAATTTGTCAGCACTGTAGTCCAAAGTAAACCAGTAAAACTGGAATATGCACAAGAGGCCCTGCCTTGGCCCTTTTGAATTCACTGAAATGAGTTTCATGAAAAATTCCCTGCAATGAATTTTAAGTATGTCTTGGTCATTGCTTTCCTATTTCCATGACGGATTGTGCTTTTGCTTGATGAAGGACTACTGATTTAAAAGTGGCAAAAAAAGTGCCTCATTCCCAGTCTAAAATTTTCCAGTCTATATCTCTGGTGAAAAAAGTATACCCTTTTGGCCTGCCTGACTTTATAGTAACTAATGCAAACCCTAGCTTCTTATTCAGGAAATACCTCCATTCAAACCGTGCTCAATATTAAGGAAAGTTTAAAATAAAATATATAAGCCTGAAACAAAACTTTTGTGAGAACTGATTTTGAAGACCCAAATACTATCATTCCTTTTTAATGTTAACAAATAAAATAAAATGCTTCTGGTCTTTTATGACTCTGACAGGTACTTTACAATATTGTGAAAGGCTAATCAAAAAAAAAAATAGGAGTTTGATGCTAAATATAGACTGCCCTCTTTCAAACAGGTATGGTACATGTTTCAAATGACTTGTGGAAAATTATACTATGGGTCTGGAGGGAGAGCTTAGAAGTTAAGAGCATTTACTCCTCTTGCAGGAGATCAGAGTTCAGTTCTCAGTACATGCTTTGGGTGACTCAAAACTACTACCTGGTAATCACAGATTCAATGGATCTGATGTGTTCTTCTTGCCTCCAGAGGTAATTCACTTTCGTAAAGGAACCCACACTCAAAAGTGTGCTTATACACATAATTAATGTGAGTGGCCTGTACTGCTGCCAAAGGCCATGTCGGGGTCTGAGGTCACGCTGCAGCGAGGGGTTGTTGTGTTTATGTCTGTGGCCCATGTTACCGCTGAAGACCATGTGGATGTCTGTGGCCTGCAGCCAGGTTGATGTCCATTGGCCAGGCTACTGCTGGGGATTATATAGGTGTTGGTGACCTGGGTTTCCCAAGAGACTGTGTTGATGCCCTTGGCCTGTGTTGCTACAGAGGTTTACAATGTTGCTCCTGATCTGTGATGTGGCAGAGGGCCCTATTCATGCCTGGGGTCTGTACTGACACCAGAGAACACGCTGAGGTCTGTGGCAGCTGCTGACACTAGAGACCATGTGTGGTCTGTGCTGTCACAAGAAATCATATGGAAGCTCATGGTCCATGCTCCAACTGACTGTAAAGGGCAAGGAAGCTATTTTTGAATTGCATCAATAACCACAAATAAAGAGAAAGAGGGACACAGGAGGCTTGTGTAAATGCCCTTACCACCATCCCAAAAAGTTAACAGCCCAGACTGAAAGCCACTCGTGATAACTCTTAAAAATTGTGATAAGGATGCTGAAGCGTAGTTCTTCACAATTGATGGCTTCTGGCTGACGTGCAGGTGGGGAAGGACTCAATTTTCTTTCTTTTTTTTTTTTTTTTTTTTTTTGGTTTTTTTTCGAGACAGGGTTTCTCTGTGTAGCTTTGCACCTTTTCTGGAACTCACTTGGTAGCCCAGGCTGGCCTCGAACTCACAGAGATCCGCCTGGCTCTGCCTCCCGAGTGCTGGGATTAAAGGCATGCGCCACCGCCGCCCGGCAGGACTCAATTTTCTTAAAGGGGCTAACCATTGGAAGTTTGACTATGGTATAATGGGTATATGGGAAACACAAATTAGATTTTTTTTTTTTTTTGTGGTAAAGAGATCAGAGGGTTGGAGGAAAGACCTGGGAGTACTTGGAAGTGAGTGTGACCAGAGTGCATGATGTGGAATTCCCAAATAATCAATAAAATGTAATGTTTGGAAAAAGAGAAATAAAATGTTTTTTAAAACTATATATTTCTATGATGAGTACATACAATTTTTTCTATTTTCGTTTCCTAAAAGCTCTTGGATTATTCTTTCCGGCCTTGACTTGAAGACTTGTAATTGAAGATGAACATAAAAATAGTAAAGAGACTTATAAAATGCTATAAAAAGGCAATGTCAGCACAGGGTCAAACTTTCTGCATATGGTCTGGAGAATTACAATCGTTAATTTAGGAAACAGAGTCATGTTACCGTTAGAAGCACATTCTCACTGGAGATCTTCAATAGAAAATTCTTAGTGTCCTGAGGAAATTCAGCATCATGTAGATGATTCAGTATCCTGTTTCCTTTTCATTTTGCTGTGTAAAAATACTGTGCCAGAGGCAACTTAAGTGAGGAAGAGTCTATTTTAGCTTTCAGTTTCTGAAGGTACTGTTAATCATGGTGGCAAATGATCGGCCAGAGGAGGAGGAGGAAGATGGCTGTGCAAATGGAGTGGCCATCCAGGAAGAGTTAATAGGAAGAGGGCCAGACCATAAAACCTCATGGCCCAACCCTAGAGACTTAACTTCCTCTAGTAGAGCCCCACATCCTAAAGGTTTCACAGCATTCCAAAGCAACATGGCAAGCTGGAGGTCAAGTGTTCAAATATGTAAACCTATGGGGGACATTTCACATTCAAAACACAACACTACCTGTCACAAATTCTCTAGAAGTCTCAAAAACCAAGATGCAGATAATACAATATCAGTTTGCTGCAAAGTTTAATCCATGTTACTATGTATTATATATAATATGTAATACATGTAACTAGTCTTTTTTCTTATATATTTTTCAGATTAAGTTTGTGCTTTATAATAGACACCTCTCAGCTATGATGGCACCAAGGTCTTTTTACTTAATAATGCTTATGTATTCAACACTGTTCTTTGTTATGAGTCCAGTAGCTAGGTACAATTTACTGGCTATTTGAGTAAAATCTAAGATTAGACAAAATAGCTCTTCTTTGTGCAGTATCTTGACCTACTAATAAAACAAATGCTTTCATGTTAAAATTTCTCATCAACTGAATCATTTCAGAAAGCAAACAAAACACAAAAAACACATTGAAATACAAGATTAACTCCCTCCAATAGATCATATAGAGGAAATTTTTAAAAACTTTTATGGAATCTTCTGTTTATAACAAAATTTCATAAGTATAAAATTTGATGGGAAACTATGGGAATAGTTATTCTCTAAGGGTATTGCTTATGTTCATTTTCTCTGCCAATTAAAGAATAAAAGGTTAGGAAAACATTTAGATGTGGTAGGCAGGAAATGTTCACAAGTTTATTAAAAGTGAAGAAGCACACACATAGCTTGGTACAAAGATAAGAAAATTCTCTGCAGATGATCAATGGGACAAGTATATTTATGTTAGTCAGCAGAATTTCTTGACATCATTCTTAATTGTTTTTGTTTAATAAGCTAAAATGTAATCATGCAACTAGATGGACCAACACCCACAGGTTGAAAATGTTAGAACTACTCTTCTCTACATCTATATTTACAAAAGTTGGGGGTTTTGTCTTGTTTTGACAGATTAAAGTGTATCTAAGCAATCAACTGCTCACTGCACCAGACTCATGCAGTGAAAGAATGACTAGACACTGAAAGAAAAATCAGTTGTAATCTGTCTTATTGGTAGTGCCTTCATATAATAGTTGATCCTGAAAATGTGCAAGACTTAGTTCCTGGTTAGGATTAACACTATGGGACAAACCTGAGTTAAATCTGGATTCCCATGTTTTTGGAAGGCAAACAATCAGCTATATCATCGAATTGAGAATCTTAGAGAGACATGCAAAACCAGTAGGTCCTATACGTCATCCTAGAGATGCCCCATGAGAATCACATGGGTGTCCTAAATAATTTCTCCAGACAGGAGTTTGAAAACAGAGTAAATATGAGCCTCCATTTAGTCAGGAAACATGGGGATTAGAGTGCTGGATAGGTTACAGCTATGATAAGTAATGTTGCAGAGAGAAAGGGTGGTTCATAATGTGTAAAACATACTTTCATACTTGGCCTAACTATTTTAGAAAATGGCTTCTGTTTCTCAGCTAGAGTTAGGCACTGAAGTGGTTAGTTGAACCAATGTCATGATGTCTGGGCAGGATTTTCCTTATCAAGAGTAGAGAAATCATTAGTGATAATGAGATTAGATAACAGCATTTATCTAAACAAATTCTACTATGGCTAACTTGAATGTTAGAGGACTGCAAGCCTTTTGACTGTTAAAGGAATGTACCTATCATTTTAATCTTTGGTTATATATTACTGACGGGTATTTAAGATCAAGCAGGTAGCCAAAACTAACCCATTCTTTTGTTGTAATGTCAAAGACAGTTGAGAATTTGGTCCTTAGAAGATATTTGGGTTTGAATGGAGCCTCTGGTTTTTCATTAATTTTTCTATTGCCATGAAAAAATGTTCTGACTAAGACAACTAAGAAAAGAAAACATTTAATTTAGCATACATTTATAGTCCATGATGGTCAAGCAAAGACATGAAGACAATAAAAACCACTTATTATGACAGTAGAAGGCAGAGACAGATACATAATGTTGAGATAGCAAGTGTTTTTGAAACTTCAAAACCTGCCCTTGATGACATACTTCTGAATAGAGCACACCCCCAATTTTTTTTCAAACAGTTCCACCAACTAGGATAAAGTATATAAATATGGGACCATATGGGGAAATATTCATTCAAACCATCTCATTCCTTTCATCTTCCCCACCCCCCAAATCATCCACCTATGTGTGCACAAATCAAAGCTCCTGCCTCATTTGGTTTTTATTAGAGAATGGGGTATGTTTTTTTCCATCTGTTTGACTCTGTCTTTTTTAAACTAAATATTTCTTAGATTCTGCCCAGTGAGACCTCCATGTTCTCTCTAAATAAGAAGACTGGTGATGTTTGCCAGGAATGCAGGACGTATTGAGCGATGCTTTTAAGTTTCCTGTGATTTACTTGACCATTGAGGGCAAGAGGGAAATAATTTTAAATTTTTATTCCTCTTTCTACAATAATACAGGACTCCCTGTGTGGTTATGTAAGCACCCAGAAGGTCAGCTGCACCAGTCTGGTACTATTAACTCCTATGTAATATTTTGATGAAATTTGAGAAGAAATAAAAATATGTTTACATAAACCTTGATTGGCATACATTTTTATATAAATACTTACAAATGTAACAGAAAGTAGATTAATAACTAATGAGAATTCCATTGATTTAAATAGAGGTTAATGTCAGTGTTGGGAGCAGAGAAATCCTTCAGTATATAAGATTCTGATTGGGTGCATGTTGTTGACATGAGCTCATTATGACAAAGCCTGAAATCTCAGACTTATGGGAAGTTGGCAAAGCCTTCTCTCTGGATGAGGTTCAGAGGAATGCAAAACCTTCCTTTGTTCTGTGAGTGAATGTTCATAGTCTGCAGAAAATATCCACAATAGCTTTTTCCCAGGATACTTATAGCCTGAAGACTGACCACAATCTACAGAATCTGTTTCTATCAAGATTTGCTAAACCTGATTCCTTGATTTAACAGTATAACATAAATTCTGGATACTTGATTCAACTATGTACCACGGGCCTTGCCTCCTTGTACTAAACATTTGAGCTTTAGAGGATTCTTAGTTTTTTCAACTGAGATCCCAATCAATCCAATCCCAGTTTTTCTGTGTCTGTGTGTCCATGTCCTTTGTTCCTTCTCTTACTTGACCTATTCAGGCTTCCATGACCTACGTTGTACAAGGACAAGGCACATCAATATATAAACCTTTGACCTCACAAATTTTGATACAAGCGTCTTCTTAAAGTCTTATTTTTATACAACTTAATGAATTTATTCAGATCATTATAATTTGCTCATTTTTTTATGTTTCTTCCTAATTCTGGAACATCTAACCATTTTAATATAGACATAGAAATCCTTCCTTACTATAATATTTTCATTTTGATATTATTTTAATACTTGATTCTTTGGTTTTTTCCTTTTTATATCAAGAGGAATAGTAACCTTTACTAACACATTATCATTTGTTCTTAGAATTTTCTCCCTAATGGAAATAAGCAATGTCCACTCTCTTCTTATAAGGTCCCAATGACCAAATGAAACTTCCTTTATTTTTTTTTTTTGCAAAGTTCACTCAGGTAATAAATGAGTATATTAGGCTCACTTACCTAGTATGAGTGAGGAGGTGATGACAGAAATGTGGGTGATCCCAAAGCAGTTGCGTCACTGAGTATTCACTGAGCATGGATCATGGTTTTCCTATAGCAAAACACATGAACTCCCTTCCTTTTAGTATTTTCTAATACTATACACTCTTCAAGAGAATGAAGCTCAGTGCACATTAGGAAGAATTTCTTACAATTGCCTGAGAGAAACAGTTGGATATTCTACTCCTGTAAAGGCATATCAACTATCAACAAGCACAGCTGTGATATTTATTAAGAAGGAAAGGCTGATGTCACAAAGATGACATTCACTTATATGGTATCCTTATTAGTTTTTTTTTTTTTTTTTTTTGACTTAATACAAGCTAGAGTTATCTGGTATAGAGGAATCTCAAACAAGAAAATACATCCATGAGTTTGTCTGGAGACAAGACTATTGGGAATTTCCCTGATCAATGATTGAGATGGGAGTGCTCAGTCCATTGGGGCAGTCTTGGCACATGTATTTGATGCCAGTACTTGGGAAGTGGAGGCACAGCAGGGGTCTCTGAGTTCAAGGCCAGTCTGGTCTACAAAGCAAGTTCCAGAACAGCCATGGCTAAACAAAGGAAGTCTGTCTCAAAATACAAAAAAAAAAAAAAAAAAAAAAAAAAAAAAAAAATACACACACCAGTAATTGGAATTGGTTGCAGAAATTTGTGTAGTTTAGATTCATTTTGCCTTCATTACAAAGATGTTCCATGGCACTGCTTTTCCAGCTGTCATAAGTTAGGACACCTTTGGCAGGTGTCCTGTGGTGTAGAAGAAAACAGAGTGAGCAAGCCATAAGGAACAAGTTAGTAAGTGTCCCTTCATGGCTTCTGCTTCAGTTCTTACCTCCATGATCCTCCCTTGAGCTTCTATACCGACTTTATTCATGATTACCCCCCCCCCTTTCATTTTCCAAGACAGGGTTTCTCTGTTTAGCTTTGTGCCTTTCCTGAAACTCACTTTGTAGCCCATGGTGGCCTCGAACTTACAGAGATCCACCTGGCTCTGCCTGCCTCCCGAGTGCTGTGATTAAAGGCATGTGCCACCACTGCCCCGCTTCATGATAGACTTTTGAGTATAAGTTGAAATACACCCTTTCCTCTCCAGTCTGCTTTTGATCATGATGCTTTATCACAACAACAGGAACCTAACTTATGACAGCTGGAAAAGCAGTGCCATGGAACATCTTTGTAATGAAGGCAAAATGAATCTAAACTACATAAGTTTCTGCAACCAATTCCAATTACTGGTGTGTGTATTTTTTTTTTTTTTATTTTGTATTTTGAGACAGACTTCCTTTGTTTAGCCATGGCTGTTCTGGAACTTGCTTTGTAGACCAGACTGGCCTTGAACTCAGAGACCTCTGCTGCCTCTGCTTCCCACGTACTAGCATGTACCAAGACCACCCAGCTAGTGCACGCATTTTGAAAGGCAGAGATATGCCTGGGCTAGTCTTGAGATGATCAGCCTCTTTTGAAGCTGTACACACAATATGTTTGTATATGTCTGTAATATTTAGTGACTTTGGGGGTGATTTTCCAGGTAAAAGAAAAGTTAGACATGAGGGAGTTTTTGCACCTTTCTTTTTCCCTTTAGAGGCTGTTTAAATCATCCTCACAGGTGATTTTCATGCCATATATGAGCAAAGAAACGATTAAGACTTTCTTCCAAAGAATTTAGGCCCTTACCTTATATCACTTGTCCTCATGGCAAGCCAGTGGGGTCTTCAAATGGAATCTTGGACACTTCTGTTCCCATCTGTAAGTGATGGAAATGATTAAAGGAAAGTTATATATTCTTTGTCATACCTCTCAGTCTAACATCGAGAGTGACATTCCAGAGACAAGAAGGTAGTAGTTGATGTAATCCATCAGGACTCTCTCAGTATCTTTTCCCAGTGTAAGAATGTTTATACCAATCCATGTCTACAGTCCACATGCATATGAGTTTTACTTCTTCCCCAGTTATTTCTGTTACCACCATTTCAAAAAATACATTAATCTCTCTCTCTTCTTAATTGGAAATGAACATACTAAGGTGAGAAGTGCACACATTCTAAGAGACTGATTTCTTTTCTCTTTTTCCCCAAGGCATCATAATAGCTTAAGATACTACTCTTTGAGGTGATGTAAAGTAACCTCTTTTCTCATGCACAGGGGAGTGGGAGACAAGCATATCTCAAATAAGTAGATTAAATAAGTGATAGCTAATGACCATGGCCTGACATACAGTTCCTGGCTGGCTAATGGTGATAGGAAGATAAGTATTGTTCCAGGTGATATAGAAGGGGGACATTACTTAGCATTAGGAACTTCTTGATCTGTGTCCATTCTCTTAGTCTGTTACTCTATATTACAGAGAGCTATCTAGACTGTAAAAGCCTCCTTAGAATTCGCCAAATGGAAATGGGACTCGAGTCATGAAAATTTAGAGAATACTCAACAGAAAACAGTGACAACAAAAACACACATCTAAAGGAACTCAGAAAGAGATAACATCTGCCCATTTTTTTTATATTAGCCTGTCTATGCTATGGTGAAATCAAAGGAACATGAAGCTCACACATACACATTATGCTCTTGATAACTTAATTCAAGATGATGAAAATCTTGGCTTTGGTTTGCAGTCAGTAAACTGAGTTAGCAGTATGGAATTCCACAGCTATTTTAAAGTCTCATCTAACAAGAGTCTCAGAAAAAGGAGTGAACTCTACTTTCTATGGATATGCACCTCAAAAGAAGCCAGACAAGATCACAGAGTTCACAGAGATGCTTTGTCATATAGTTTATACTATGGAATATATAGCTAAACAAAACCGATACTACCTAAAGTGACTTTGTAAATCAGGATAATGAAGTTTAGGGGAGGAAGAGAATACCTGTACTCCTAGTAGTTTCTCTCACTTCTTGAAACAGATTCAGAAAAAGAAACATATAAATAACTTAATTGGGGGGATGTAGCAGTTATGTGTATAATTTTTGCTTCTTCACATTATTATGGGGTTTGTTTTCTTTTTATACATCTTATATTCTCTTCTAATTGAAAAGGAAGAAAACTGTGTTTTAATTCAGCTCATACTTTACATCGGTAAGATAGGGATGATGCATAGAAATATTTGACATCAATATCAGTCTCAAAAATGACATTTGATTTTTTTTTTTTTTAGAAACAGATTTATCTTTAATGTCAAAACCACAAAAAAACTGGTATTAGTTGTAGGGACAACGGACATCCTATCGCCATGTGTCCCATCGCTGCAGGCCAGGCTGCTCCACGTGTGCACCTAGGGACTTCCTCACGTGAGGTAGCAGGAAGGGACGCATCTTCCAGGAGTGCTGTCTCTGTTGGTGCTTACAGGGAGGCACAGAGCCTCTCCAGCTGCCCCCGAACTTCAGCTCCTTGGGAATGGGGGATGGGCTGGCGGGAAGGGGAGGGCGGCGAAAGGGGGGAGAACAAGGGAATCCGTGGCTGATAGGTAGAACTGAATGGTATTGTAAAATAAAATAAAATAAATGACATTTGAGAGTGTTTGTGCTGGGCTTGTTTGCTTCAGAAACTTCTTTCTATTAAAAAAAAAGTGTGTGCACCATCCATGACTTTTGTTTTTCTTTGGATACTATTAGATTCCATCTTTTTTTCTTAGAGTTTGTTCATGTGCATTACATGTGTTATCAAATGTAATTGGAAGTTTTGTGGAAACTGATTCTTTAAAGCTTGTCAGAACATCAGTTTTCTTACTAAGAAATCATAGATTCACAAAAGGATTTATTTCTTCAAAATTTTAATCTATTCTGAGTTCAATTGTGTATTCTGCTTCATTTCTTCTCAAATATCATATGTACTAGGTTAGAAGGTTTTGGAGGTTTTCTCTATTAGTCTAACGCATCAAAGGAAATTGGAAGGTGGAAGCAGTGACTTACAAGAAAAATCCTTCCTCTTTAAAAAGGTTAAAGTCTTGTAATTCTGATAAAGCTCTGAATTTCCACATTTCTGGTAGATTATCACTTTCCTGAAAAATAGACACAGTAATGTTATTGTCTCATACAATTATCTATTTCAGAAATCGGTACTTTCAAAGCACAAAATGAGAATGTGGTAAGGAAGGGAAGAGGTGACAGAAGAGAGTCATGAATCGCATGAAAATGCTGTTTTTATTCCAGCTGAAGTTAGTAATGTAGCTAAAGTAATTTCCTCTAAGCAAGGCTCTGATAGGTGTCCAACACTAGTCCAAAATTAATTCTTTATATTTTATTTAACATCTCATAAAATATTTGAATACAACTTGAGCAGCTTTAAAAAAAAAAGCATTTTCCACATTTTCATTTTATTTTATCTTGTCACTGTCAGTGGTGTGGTATCTGAGGAAAGAAATGATGAAAAGTTATTTTTGGCAACCAGAAATTTATCTTCATTTTAAGTAATGATACCACATCCTTTTTTTTTCTTTCAAAAAGACACTGGAAAAGAAAGGGAGAAAGCAAGAAGTGAAGAGTGAATGAGAGAGGGAAGCAGAAAAGGAAGGAATAAGAAGGAATGAAAAAGGAAGGAAGGATATAGCTTGCTAAGTAAATCAGTAGCATTTATATGTGCAAACATAATTATATAAAAGTACAAAGAAATTTTTGCTCATATATGGGTGCTATATTCTCTTGTGTTTTAAAAATTTACATATGTAGTTTTTAAAGTTTTGTGTACAAGGAAATGTTTTTAAATTTTCTCTAGATATTCGAAGCTTTTTTTTGGATCTATAATCTACCAATTTGCTTATGATAGAGTTTTGTTCAGAAAGATAGGGGAAACAACCTTTGAAGTGTCACTTATGGTAACTAATTTCTTTCCTATTTGCTCAAAAATTTTTCATGGTTTTCTGAGCAAAAGCAATGTTCCTTTGTATGAAACAAATCCTGAATGCTGCCAACACTAAGGCTATCACTCTATATTTGCATGCTTATCATAAATTGCCAATTGCCAGAAATCCCACAGATAGACTCGACTGCATTGATAGGATATTTTTGGCGAAGGAAGTGATTGCGTTTAAAGAAACCATAGAAGGGAGATGCTAATGAAGAGAATGTGGAAAGAGTGATACTACCAACACAAATCTCAGCAGGGCAACTTTGGCATTTGACGCTTGTTATTGTTGTCTTTTCAGGAACCAGGAAGCATGCAATTCAGTCTCCCAAGTCAGAAAGGGTTTCTGACTTTGGTCAAATCATAACATTCAAATTTTAAAATGTTAACTAAGTAATTAAAAATAAGATCATATGTGGACAATTTCGCCTGTAAAATGATTCATCTATGTATTTTCATTTTGTAATTTAAATATGCAATTCCTGCCCCACTTTCAAAGGAATGTTCAGGTGGTAGTGAAAGAGTCTTTCAACTAAATCTTAATATATCAATAGGAAACCTCAAAACTGGGACATAGGATTCTGATGCTTTTTATCATATTCCTCTTTGAAGGATCTTCTTTTTGCAGAATGAAGTTGCTATTAAAAGCATTGAGTTACTGCTGACCCTAAGCAATTTTGTGGACATAAGTATGATTTGAAATATAGGTATGTATGTTTGCCCCCCTTGGTCTACAAACCATTCAAGGCAATTTAGCAAAATAGGAATCACCTAAAAGGAGAGATGCTAGCTGTGAATAAAATAGTTCACATTTTATCTCAGCTCAAATATATTTACTCTTTCACATTTTATACTAGATAAAATTTAATTCCATTGTCTGCTATATTGGGATAAGATATTGATTGCTCCCTCTGTTTTAGTCACTAGATATAGAGATTGGTAAGTAATCAAGAGATTGCTGAAAACCAATTTATTGCTGATAAGCGTGAAAAAGGTCAGACATGTATGAAAATGCAAAGTTAACTTTTCAAAGTTCCAAACTCATGTCATTTAAGTTTACAAAAACTGTGATTTTATTTTATTTTATGGTGTGTGTGTGTGTGTGTGTGTGTGTGTGTGTGTGTGTGTGTGTTGGGGGCACGTACTTGTGTAGCAATGACATTCCTCAGGATCCCTCATCTTGTTTTTGGAGACAAGATCTCTCACTTGCCTGGATAGCTAGGTGCACTGGCCAGTTATACCTAGGGCCTTACAACTCCCTACCTATTCATAAATGAGATTATAAATGTGCACAACCATGCCTAGCTATTTTAAAACCTTGAGTACTATGGAACAATTTCATGCCTTGTGCTAAAAGACAAGCACTTTACCACCTGGGCTTTTTCCTTGAACTATATACAACTGTTTAAAATAAATTCTGAAATGTGCCAAATTGTTTATATTGTCATGAATTGTGATATGGTACATGAAATGGTAAAATGACAAAATTCAAATCTACTTCCAACAAATGCTCTAAGATATTTCAAAAGCCATATATATATATATATTCTGTTTTTGTGTATAGATATTTTGTAACAGTTTACATGTTTATTTAATCGCAATCATTATGTGGCATGAAGTGACATGTACTTTTCTATTCATTTAGGTGAGAGTAAGTCATATTTATTTTCATTGTAGAATTGTAGCTTGTAGCTACGAAAAACTTTTCAGAAAAAGACTTGTCAAGACCTGTTCAATGTATCACATGTAGAAAACACCTAAAGTGACCTTCAAAACATCAGGGTAAATGTCAAAGAGTGACTAAACAGAAGAAATGAAGAAAGAAAATGCTATTTTTCTTAAATGGGGTTTTCCCTTTCTAACAGCAAATTCTCAGGTGTACAATCAGATCCTATGGAATTCTATGTGTGCGCCTTATGTAAAGATAGGCATTTGTTTAAGTTCATGACATGTTATCTTGTCTATGTGGAATAAGGAAAATGAAATTATTCCTAGAGCTTTAGACACTCGATGCCCCAAGAAAGTCTTGCAGTGAATATGCATGTCTTAGTTAGGCTGTACTAATAAAGATCTGTAACCTGAATGACTTGTAAATAAGATACATGTATCTTTCATAGCGACGGAGGCTAGATATTGATATTTGACATCAGAACACAATTATTTCTCATTTCTAGAAAGGGTTTTGTCTATTCTGGGTACAGAGTTCAATCTGCTTGTTGTTACCATTGGAAAAACAAGAGATCTTCATGTGGTGGTATTGTATTTCCCAAAATACTGTGCACTCTAATAAACTTATCTGGGGTCAGAGACAGAACAGCCACAATATTAAACATATAAGTTAGGCAGTGGTAGCACACGCCTTTAATCCTAGCATTCCAGAGGCAGAAATCCATCTGTTCAAGGATATAGCCAAGCATGGTGACTCACACCTTTAATCCCAGAAAGCAAGCCTTTAATCCCAGGGAGTGGTGGTAGAAAGTAAAAAGGTATATAAGGCATGAGGACCAGGAACTAGAGGCATTCGACCTGGTTAAGCATTTGGCTGGTTAAGCTTCAGGCTTTTGAGCAGCAGTTCAGCTGAGAGCCATTGGGATGAGGACACAGACCTTCCAGTCTGAGGAAACAAGATCAGCTGAGAAGTTGGCCAGGTGAAGTTAGCTGTAGCTTGTTCTGGTTCTCTGATCTTCCAGTTTCACCCCAATAACTGGCCTCAGGTTTGATTTTATTGATAAGACCTGTTAAGATTCCTGCTACATCTTCAGTTCACTGGGATCTCATTTAATAAGGCCTGGAGCTCATTCACAAGGGCTCCAGACTAATGGACTATTTATTTAAAAATGACTTACCCCCTAATTCTGTCTTTGGGAGGTGTACATTTTAACTTGTGAATTTCCAAGGAGACATACATTCAGTTCATAACACACATTAACAATCTAATTGTTAGAAGTTGGATTATCCAGTCCTGCTATGATGCCATAATCAAGATATTTAATATTTATCTCAAACTTAGTGCTTAAATTGTGTGCATAATAGAATACATGGAGAAACAACTTACAAATATTTATAAAGTGCTGTTTCACATACTTCTCACATAGAAACAATAACAGGATTGGCTTTGAACAACAAGCAGATTGAACTCTGTACCCCGAATAGACAGACCCTTTCTAGAAATGAGAAATAATTGTGTTCTGATGTCAAATATCAATATCTAGCCTCCATCACTATGAAAGATCTAGAATATGATATTAATATAGGCTCAATGTGGTGATATTATGTCCCCCAATATATTGTGCACACTAATAAACATATCTGGGGTCAGAGAACAGAACAGCCACTAGATAGACTTAGGGGCCAGAAAATGGTGGCACACACACCTTTAATCCTAGCATTCAGGAGGGAGAGATCTGTCTGGATCTCTGTAAATTCAAAGCCACACTGGAAACAGCCAGACATGGTGACACACGCCTTTAATCCCAGGAAGTGACGGCAGGAAGCAGAAAGGTATATAAGGCATGAGGACCAGGTACTAGAGCCTTTTTTATAATTTCAGCTTTTAGCAGCAATTCAACTGAGATCCATTTGGATGAGGACTCAGAGTCTTCCAGTTTGAGGAAACAGGATCAGCGGAGGAAATGGCAAGGTAAAGTTGGATGAGACTTGTTCTGTTTCTCTGATCTTTCAGCGTTCACCCCAATACCTGGCTCCAAGTTTGTTGGTATTAATAAGATCTTTTAAGACTCAGGGTACAGCTCCAGAGTGTATAATTATGGTTAGAAATTATATTATGTTGCTGGGTTATCTGACATATTCTCAAAATTGAAAAGACCTTGAAATACTAGTTTATTCCTTAAACATGACACACAATATTTAAAAGGATATAAATTGGGCAATGTTACACTATCACTCTTCTTTTTTCTTTTCTTTTTTTATTAAGAAAAATTTTTATTCATTTACATACCAAAGATCCCCTCCTCCCACTCCTGCAGCCTCTCCCCCACCTCCCCCATTTCCTCCAATAAGAAGATAAGGCCTTCCAAGGGGAGTCAGCAGCCTGGTACATTTAGTAGAGGCAGGTCCAAGCTGCTCCCCCTGCCTCAAGGCTGCAAGAGGTGTCCTGTCACAGGTATTGGGCTCCAAAAAGCCAGCTCACGCAGCAGCAGCAGAGATTGATTCTGATCCCACTTCGAGAGGGCCCCTTAAGCAGATCAACCTACACAACTGTCTCGCTTATGCAGAGGGCCTAGTCTGGTCCCATGGAGGCTCCACAGGTGTTGATCTAAATTTCATGAATTCCACATGGTTTGATTGTCTCTGTAGGTTTCCCCATCATGATCCTGATGCACTTGCCCATAGAATCCCTCTTCTCTCTCTTGGACTGGACTCCTGAAGCTCAGCCTGGTGTTTGGCTGTGGATCCCTGTATCAGCTTCCATCAGTTACTGGAGAAAGGCTCTATGATGACAGGGTATTCACCAATCTGATTACTAGGGTAAGTCAGTTAAGGAACCGTCTACACTATTGCTAGTAGTCTTCTGGGAACTTCCCTAGCGCTTGGTTTCTCCCTATCCCCATGATGTTTCCCTCTGTAATTAGTATCTCTTTCATTGCTCTCCTGTTCCACCTCCACCATCCCACTCCATTATGCTCTCATCCCCCATCCCCTGTCCTCCACTGCCCACTCCTCATCCCCAGTTTACTCATGGAGATCTCATCTATTTCCCCTTACCAGGGCGGTCTATGTGTCCCTATTTGGGTCCTCATTATTATTGCCATGCACAAAACTGAAGTCCATGTAGATCAAAAACCTCAAATTAAAACTAGTTACAATGAACCTAAAAGAAGAGAAATTAGGAAGTAGTCTTGAATGCATTGGCACAGAAGACTATTCCTAAATATAACACTAGCAGCATAGACATTGAGAGCAACAATAATAAATGGGACTTCCTGAAACTGAGAAGCTTCTGTAAGGAAAATAACATGGTCAATAAGACAAAATGACAGCCTACATAATGGGAAAAGATCTTCACCAACTCCACATCTGACAGAGAGCTGATCTCTAAAATATATGAAGAACTCTAGAAATGAGACATCAAAATACCAAACAATCCAATTAAAAAATGGGCTGCACAGGTAAACAAAGAATTCTCAATAGAAGAAACTCAAATGGGCGAAAGACATTTAAGGAATTGCTCAACATCCTTAGTCGTCAGGGAAATGCCAATCAAAATAACTCTGATATATACCATCTTACACCTGTCAGAATGGCTAAGGTCAAAAATACTAAAGACAGCTTATGCTGGAGAGGATGTGGAGCAAGGGGAACACTCCTCCACTGTTAGTGGAGTGCAAACTTATACAGCCACTTTGGAAATCAGTATGGCAGTTTCTCAGAAAATTGGGAATCAATCTTTTTTTCTTAAAAATTTACTAAGAAAGTCATTCCTTAGTCTCAGCTGAAATGAGTTCATAGTACTTGAAAATTGTTTTTAAAGAACTGTGGAAAATAGCAGCATGAAAATAATTCTACTAAATTTTTAGTTTAATTTGATTTAAAGAACCAAAGTGAGAAACAATAGCTTCAGCTGTGTAAATACATTTTTAAATTTATCTTGTGGCATCAATCTTGATTTCTATGAAGGCAAAAACTGACTGAATATAGGATCTCAGAACCATCTGCCCAGGTCAAAGAAACTATTCCAGATCCTATTGCAAATGTTTATACACCAGTGATAAGTAGGTGTATAAGTAGGGGACTTAATATGAAGAGAAGCACACAGCATTCTAACTCTGATGGGAAGAATCAGTGTTTCTCTGGATGTTTTGAGAGTACAGTTATCTGAACTCTATCTGCAAATCCAAGTATCTAGAGCAGGGTTCAGCAATAATTCTCTGCAAACTACTACTTAGGAAGTAGGTTTTGTAAGTGGCATGATTTCAGACACAGTTGTTCACTTCTGTCTTTATAGAAGAAGAGCAGCCATAAACAATATGCAAGCCAAGAGGCCGTGAGCTTGATTGTTGGAAAGCATCACTTGCCTCTTCTCTGCTTCAGAAGATGAGAAAACAGCTTTATACATGCTTTTGAAAAGTTCAACTACATAAAGTGTTGCTGTTCAAATACTCCTCATTTTTATTGCAATTAAATGAAGAAAATAAAAGATTTATCTAGGAAAAGATGAAGACAATGTTGTGGAAAAGTTAGGCAAAACTATCTTGAATATTGCCAAAGGAATGGGGTGGGGCACAATTATAGAATATCCATAGCAAAAGACATGGCTTGTGATGAATTACAGAGGAAAAACAGTAGTTAAAAAGTAGTCAGCTGGAATGAAATTTATTATCAATATTTGTAGAAAATGAATTTATTAAATGGTTAGGTCAGCATCTTTTCTAAGATAGTACCAACAAAACCATCTGCTCATGTTTTATGTCTTTTCTTCTTTCAATCTGACTGGAAAAGTCAGGCAAATCTCAAGGTAAAAGAAAGAAAGGCCATGTATGACATATGGAATATTCTAACACATTGTATTTCAGTTATCCTTTGTTTCAGCTTCTCTGGAAACACTTTAGAAAAAAACAATGAGAAAATTAACAAAATTACATTGGATACTTTTAATTCTGTATGATTGTTAATAAGATGTGCCTTTTTATTATTAACTTACAATTTCTAACTCCAAGACATAACATTGTTTAACATATATACATTTATATGTATACATTTGCCTCCTACAGACATAAGACATACTATTTAATGGTGTAGTGGGCATTGGATATAGTCAGTATGAATCACAAAGAATAATAGAGATGATTTTGACATGTACCTTGACATTGACCAACAAGGGGGAAACCACAAAGATGTAAAATATATCCATTTATTCTGTTTCATTCTATATATATATATATATATATATGTATATATATATATATATATATATAAACTTTTAATTATAGTTAATGAAAACAGTCCTAAAATGCAATAGAAGTACTGCTATTCAAATAAACGAATGTTTCACAGTTTCTAAATCTTCAGGTTATGTTCGTACCATTCTATCTATAAGTTTCCAACCACACTGGATTGCCCAATTTTGTACTCAGAAGTTTATAACAGCTCTGAAGGCACAAATCAGAAGAGAGAAATATATTTTTAATTTATAATGAGATCTATTTTTTCACATCAAATCATTTAGGCAAGCTGACTGCTTAACTAATTATATTCAGAAAGAATCTGCTTTGCCTTTGCTAACTGTTGGGTAACTGACCATTGCCTCTTAAATGTGGTCAGCAGCCTGTTGACATCTCACAGCTTTATTTACAGTTTAATTGGGTGCATGAGGTCAATAATTTAATAAAAGGCTCAATGGCTAATTTTACAGGTGACAAAATATTTTACAGGAATTGTTAAATTATGAAAGTAAAGGTTAGCACAGGGCTCCAACTTTACTACTCAGTGACACACTATAAGGCCTTCAAATCTGGTTACAGAGATGACACAGGCAAACTCAGTGAGCAGTGAACAAAAACAAATTAACCTTCCAGTTTTAGATAACACATCAGTGTTTTCCAACCTGACAGCACCCTGAATGTTTTCCTTACTACTCTGTAAACCTTACAATTATAAACAAAGGCATTGGAAACCTTGAATCACAAATTTCAGGCAGAACAATTGCAGGTTAAAAGTTTTGCGACTGGGTTGGTGTCCCAGTCCCACCACTGGAAGCCTTGCCTGGTTACAGAAGATGATTGGTTCAGGCTCCCTATGCCCTGTTACAAGGAGTCCTCACTAGAGTCATCCTCATTGATTCCAGGGATTTCCCACTGCACAAGTTTGCCACATTACCCTCCAAATGTCCCCCAATTCCGGTCATCTCTCTCCATACTCTCTCTCCATCCCTCCCTCCACACCTGATCCCTCCTGTTCTCATCCCCACCTGCCTTCAGTCCTCCTGAAAAATATATTCTATTCCTCCTTCCTAGAGAGATCCATGCATCTGCCCTAGAGTTCTCCCTGTTACTTAGTCTCTCTGGGTTTGTGGATTGCAGCATGATGGGGCAATGGTGAAAGAGACCTTGCATGAGTGGCTCTCCAGTGACTGGTCTAACAAGAGGTCCAAACCATGAGATGGAGCACATGTGAGATACTGCCTTGAGTGCCAGGAACTAAGGCTGGATAGCACAGAGTTCTAGGATAGAATGAAAAAAAAAATCAATGAAATGATTCCTAATGATATTCTGCTATACTCATAGATTGTGGTACCTTGTCCAATCATCATCAGGGAAGCTTCACCTGGCAACAGATGGAAGAATAGGCAGAGACCCACAGCCAGACATTAGGCAGAGCTCAGGAAACCCTGCTGAAGAGAGAGAGGAACAATTTTAAGAGTCACAGGGGTCAAAGACACAGAAGAGGGCCCACAGAATCAATAAATCAGGGCCCATAGTGGCTCACCGAGCCTTAAGCAACAATCAAGGAGTCTATATATGCTAAGTCCTCTATATAGTTTTGGTTGTTTAGCTTGGTCTTCTTGTGGGACTACAAACAGTGGTAGTGGGATCTATCTCTGACTCTTTTGCCTGCTTGTGGGACCCTTTTCCTCCTACTGGGTTGTCTAGACCAGCCTTGATATGAGGGTTTTGCCTAGTTTTTTGTTTGTTTGTTTGTTTGTTTGTTTTTGTTTTGTTTTTCTTTTGTATAATTTTATGCCATGTTCAGCTGATATCCCTGAAAAGCCTGCTCTTTCAAGAAGGAAGCAGAGTGGATCTGAAGGAGAAGGTGGGGAGGGAGGAGTAGAGTGGAAACTCATATTAGGATGTAGCATATGAGAGAAGAATACATTAAATACAAACAAGAAGGGAAATGTGAGAATCATTTCGTGTGAGTTAGAAAACACTAAGAAGTGTGGTACACTCCCACCTTCAACTGCTTCTTAGTTAATTTCTTAAAAAAAAATAAACAAACGAACCAAAAAAAAGCAGAAAAAGATCAGTGTAGACACATGTGATTGAGAAGTAAAATGTGTACAGCAAAGTTTATCTTATATGAATATTTATAATGCACTGCTCTGGCATTTTCCAACAATTTCTGTCTTTATAAGTTGAAGTGCCATGTGAGTGTATTGGGAAAACATTGAAATTAAAACTGGGTGTAAAGGGATCATTTTATAACTATGTTTGCCCTTTGAAAGGATTTTCTAGAATATTTAGATTTCAAACATCTTTCCTTCATCTGAGCATGAGACTTTGGATTTACAGGGGTCTTCTGATTACATGTAGATGAATGAATTAACACCTTTAAGCAGGAAGAAATGTGGGGTAAAGGAATATATTTAACACATTTGCTGTTACTTAACAATTTAAGGAGACAGGGTAAGCTGTGTTTGTCACAAGAGTTAGAGTGTTGCCTCCTGTTCTTTCATGTACAAGAGACTTTCCATTTCTAAGCATTGGTGTCATCCCTATGGATTACACTTGCACTGCAGTGGTGACTCAACTTCCCTAATATTACTCACAAAATCAAATGCATTTTTTCTGGCATTACCCAAATTAATAAACTTTTTTTTACAGCAGTCAAATAACCAAAACTACTGAAACAAAATTATTAGAAATTGACTTATTTTATTTTATAAAATACAAAAAAATTTATAAAATAAAATAAGTCAATTTCTAAAAATTGAGATCCATTCAGATGAGAACTCAGAGGCTTTCAGTCTGAGAAAACAAGATCAGCTGAGGAATTAGCAAGGTGAGGTTAGCTGTGGCTTGTTCTGTTTTTTTTTTTTTTTTTGATCTTTCAGCATTCACCCCAATATCTGGTTCTAAGTTTTTTTATTAATAAACCCTTTAAGATTCATGCTACAAATGATTACCTTCATTATTATTACTCAATTGAGAGAACTTTCAACCAAAGAAAGTTTGGAAACTCGTTTATGTTTCTTCTAACATTAATGTTTAATTAAAACAACTGTTTATATATAATTTATACATTTTCATAAGTTTTAGAGCAATTAACAAATTAAAAATGATTACATAGGTAGGTTTTCCATTGCATTAGAAATTGTAAGTAAATTAGAGAATGTGCATTGGTAATGTTCAAGAACTGTGTTATTTTAAATAAGATATTTGATCACCTGTGGATATCACAAGGTGTCTTTGATGCAACTTCGGCATATGCCAAATATATACTAAAATAAATGTATAAAACATAAAACTATTTTATGCTAATGATAGAAAATCTTTAAAATATTACAAAACAAGGCAAAAAGAACAGATGTAAGTATTTGTGTCAAATTATCTGTTTCTAAAATTGGGGACTAAGATTATATCATTTGATCTCCTTCTATGTCTTGTCAGATGAATATGAAGTATATTAAGAAAAAACTGGGATATCCTAGTCACCATCACGTTTATGGTTAATGACCAATAGGAAAATAATTGTTTTAACATATATCCATAAGAAACTATATTTTTATGCAATTCTTTTCTATATTGGAAATCTTTGCTAATGTTGGGCTATGTGAGTTAGTAAGAATGTTCAGAATATGAAATAGTTCCAACAAAATAAAAATAGCAGCTTGCCTTTTGGTGAAACAAAGACTTTCTGTTTAATATCAAAGATGGTTTGTTGCCTAAAACAGAATTTCTTAATTGGAGGAAAAACATGTGATATTCTTTCATGTGCTTTAAGTAAAGTATGTGCTCCAAGAAAGAGTACTTCCATAATACTGAACGATTTAGAAGCAATTTGTGGTCAGGCAGCATCCGGGAAATAATGCAGATGTATTTGAGTTCATTTTTTTTTTCACGCAGTGATATTTTGCACCAAAGAATGGCAACAGAATTGAGAACTTTTGACAATTTCAAGCTAAGGTGCACCAGGCATGAGTCTGTGCTACACAGAAAGCCTTCTGTGTGTCCCTTGTCATCCTTAGAATGTTGAGTATGGTGATTTTTCCTTTTGGTTAATTTTACTTTGCTTTTTATTCTTCAGCAGTCTAGAGTCATATCATGGTATCTTGCCTTTGTAGGTTTTTAATGCATAAATTTAATATTTACTGAATATTTTTTGATCTACCAGGACCTTAGTATTTTAATTATGTTCAATATGTTTAGGGGATTATTATAAAGTATATTAGATATATGAATATGTTCTCATATAATTTTGGACTATTCTTTTTACTCATTAGCCTTAATATTAATAGTCTTTAAATTTTAGGGTGTGATGTTATTCTGTAATTCATAGCAAGGTCTAGCACACTGTGTGTATTTGACTTCACAGGATGTGTAAGGATGCATGATTGTGACTCTACCTGGAACACTGAGAATTATCCTCATGACTTTTATAGAATATAAAATACATGCATGCTCGATGGTTATATTTATGGTAAATTTTATATTTGTGTTCCTTTGCTAGATTTATGGAATAGTCAGATTTGATTCAGATTTTACCAAGGTATTAATTCAAAACAACCTCCATTATTTGGAGGTTTTAATGTTTTACATATTCTTTCCTTCATTTAGTATGCTTTAGTCCTACTTTGTCTGAAAAATAAACTCTATACTCTCAAAATATAAATATGAATGTTCAGGGAACGAGACTTAAATGGTGCTGAACTCACTCCACCAGCAGTATAAAGAAGAGAGACACTAAACAGTAAATTTGTAATTATTATTACAACATTATTATAATAATGTTAATTATATATAATAATCTAATTTAATGTTATATTTTAATATATGTTCAAAGTATATTTTGATCATATTTGCTTCTCCCCCTCTTTGTCCTATTATTTCCCTTCTTTTTTTTCAATTAATATTCCTAAATTTTTTTACTCTTATTTTTGAAACTAGTAAGATTTATTAGTGTTGTTTACAGGATTTGGGGTCTGTACTGATACTTTTAGGGTACATTGAATGAGAGAGCATGGTGTTTCATTCTATTTTGTTTTAAACCATGATAAAGAGCACAGTATCAGTATGTGGGTTCAATCATTGAAACAATAATGTATTTTAAATAAATACAGTATTTAAAAAAGTACCCTGTGAGCTTCCGTTCAGTTCCTAGGACAAGCTGATATTCATATCTTTTTCCCGTACTGCAACACATCAAATGGGAGCAAAAACTAATAAAAAAATCATTAAATATGATTAAAAATTCAAAAATTCATTTTAATTAGTGTGTATGTTTTAACAAACAAAATTATCATAAGTGCACTAGAAATCACTTATATATTTTTAAGTGCACTAACCAATTTATACCATTAAAATATTAACATGTAGTTTCATAATTAGCTTACATGAATTTTATATGCCAGGTTTTTATAGTTATTCATTTCTTGTTAGATTGAATTAATCTCTACTGGTCAATTATTTTGTTTCAAACATGAGGAGCTTGGAAAAATAAAACACAAATTTTTATTTCCAAGTTCCAAAAATAAAAGACTATGTATTTTTTTTTATAGATAAGTTACTAAGCTTCTTACGTGAATTCTTCAGAATGTCATCTTAGTTGTTAGAAAATGGATTCTTTGACTGAGCCTTAAAGACTTTCTAATATATTTTAAAATACTAAATTTTAGAGCATCGAAGTGAAGAAAGTGAACAAAATATTCAGCAAGCTAAAGATTCTAAGTTCATTTGAGGCTCAGTCAAAGAAGTCAATTACATTTGGAAGTTTCAGATGAAATTTTTTCTGTAAATTTCATATCCCAGGTGGTATCAAATGCAGTATAATAGATCAAATCTTTTTGTTATGGAAGACTCATGGCATTAATATGCTTATACTGTTTGACTAACCTCAATCATCCATAAGCCCTTAAAATACCTTTTATCCTTTCAGTGTCTAATAAATTGGCACAATTCAATCTTCATGTTACTTGATTCTTTGAGTCTCTTACCAGAATTGCAATACCCATTAGCAATTGTCTGAATTGGGAAGCTGCTGTGGTGAAGAGTAAGCCGTAAGAAATCATCCCTCTACAAATATAATATCTAACAACCAGAATTTTTTTTTAAATCATTCCTGTTCTAATGGAAATAATCCAGCAATTATTATTTCTTGTTTTGTAAATATGCTTTTTGGTAAGTTCAATGTCAGCTCACTTTAATAAAATCTTTAATATCTGAGCAATTAAAAATATTCAGATTATATGGATTTCATTGTTTTATTTTTTATGTTTTTCTGTATTAATATCTATGTATATTTGTGTATGGATCACTTATTTTTCTTTCTTTTTTGGAAAAAGACAATACTAAAATGTTTCCATATTTAAAATAAAGTTTTCATGAAATATTTTGTTTTTTCTATTTTATTATTTTTTTGTGTAGGATTGTGTTGCATGTGTATATACGTGTGCACTACAAGCATTAAGTGCACCTTGAGGCCAGAAGAAAGTGTAAGATCACCTAGGACTGCAGTTAAAGAGGTATGAAAGTTGTAAGCTACTCTGTGAGTGCTGGGTATCTAACCCCAGCCTCCTAGAAGGACTTTCATCCAGTGTTCTTAACTGCTAAGTCATCATTCCACCCCTTATGAATAACTTTTATTAAGCCTCATTGATTTGTCATAACACAACAAGCTTTAAAGGTTCATTTATTTTTTTAACGTTGTGAGTATTGGCCTGCATATATGTATGTGTACCATGTTCATGCATGGTGCTCAAGGAGGCTAAAGAGGAGAGTGTGTCTAATACCCTGGTGCTTGAGTTACTGATGGTTTTGAGAAATTCAACATGCATGATAGGAAGCAAACCTGGGTTCTCTGCAAAGGAAGCAGGTGCTCTTAACTTCTGTTTTATTTCTCTATTTCTTGACAAATGATTTCTTAAAACTATTAAAATACTCTGAAATCAGAGTAAAGCTAAAGTAAGCAATATTTGAATATTAGAAATTGCTAGGAAAATTTTATATTTATTCTTTTTATTTATTTTTTATTTTTACAATGAACTAGAACTAAGAAAAAAGATTTCAACCAGTTAACAGTGAATAAGTTTGGTCCCATCACAATGCATATTATCCTTTAGCATTACGAACGAGATCAGCACTGTACAATGATTTCTTAGTATATGGTTTTAATTTAATCAAATCCTTTCAAGAAGAAAGGTGCAGATGTAAAGGATTTAAACATGGTCCAATATCTACTGTTTGTGGAGATACAGAGTCCTGCATTAAACACAAGCAACAGAGCGCCTTTGTTTTCTCTTAATTTCCCTTTCTCTCGCTGATGCTCACGACACAGTGAGCCATGTCTGTAGGGAGTGTCTCACTGGCTTAACTAAGAAACTTCAGATATAACCAAGCCACAGAAGACTTATACCGTCATTCCATTTTTTTTTCCCTCTGTAATTGATCCCTCTATGCACAGTTCAGCCTCAGGAAGAAACATGACAGAAACAAGGGCAAAAGCAACCCGTATGGATTAACATCTGTGGGAATTGGCAGTGTTACTTTTTATTTTTTTCCAAGTCCACTGATTATTAGAGAAAAGAAAACTGTAACAGTGCACATTTCATTTGAAATTATAAAATGACTAGGGAAGACATCAAGGCATATTGTAGTTGGATGTTGAATGTCCCTTAAATTACTAAGAGTTGAAGTAATGATTCAGAGAATAGAAGGAAGTGATGGAACCTTTTACATGAGGCTTTTCTTGTGTTATTCAGTCATTAGGCTGGTGGGGTTTTTTTTGCATTCTCAATCTCTTCCTATGTTACACCACATAGAAGGCTTAGAAGGAAAATAGAACAGAGGTACAATTAAATCAATGTGTTAATACTAGATATGGAGAGATTTAAGTGAGGAGGAAGGGGAGTGAGGGATAGAAAATATTAGGGATCAGAGAGGGGAAAGTTAACCAAAATAAAAGATTCATTTACAAGCCATACGTACCTACCATATTGTAACATGATTAAAATGTATAATCAAAGGAACTTAAAGGAGGTACCTATAGATATTGTTGCTACTAGAAATAGTAGATTACTAAGTTAAATCCCAGACCCAGGTGTAGGAGACCTCCATATGGGCTGTTCCTCAGAGAGTCCAAATTGGCTCTCCAAATACTATAGAATTTTGCTATTTATCTTCATTGACCCCCAGATAAGTGATAAAATATTACTAAAGAAACTACTCACCCAGTTTGCAAGATATACATAAGTTAAGCAGTAACAAAGCTAGAAACATCCTTCTTGATGACTTTCTTTCACTGTTTCACAAGGTGATAATGGGATTCTTGGGAAGAAGAGACATCAACAGCCATACACAGCTGTGAGTCCTATGAACTCCAGTACCAACCTGCCAGATAAGATATTTCCATGCCTGTTAGTACAAGAATGTCCTGACTGCTATGAAAGTAAACAAGTGCTTTTGAATTTGATGAGGTATATTCCACAGAACAGAATCTACATCTGGTATTGTAATCTTCATCCAAATCCTATGCCTGGATAGGTCATAGGCCCTAGAAGGAGGTTGGTATGGTTGTTTACCTAAATTTTCAGAGTCTACCTGCTTGTAATACTAGCATTTAAGCCAATAGGCAAATGCTACCATCACTCTTAATCAGAAAAGCCTCTGTTTGCCATGAACCGATGTAGATAGAGGCTTATGCCTGCCTAAGGTGCTGAGAATTTGTGATGGCTGAGGGCACAGCCCTAAACAAGACATTTGCAGTGCCCCCTTGAATGCTCAGGGAACATTGTACAAGGAGGGACAGAAAGAATTACAAGCTGGAAGATGTGACAAAGGGCTGCAAAATAGGATCTAGACATGGCATAGCAATTACATTCATAAACCCAGAGCTGTTGCTGTTACCTGCACTAGGTCTGTATATGAAAGAATTACCCCGTGGGCATAAGACAGTTCTCCTCCCTTCTGAAATACTGGCAACAGAAATATTCTGGGATATATATAGGTGGCTGTTGTTTTCAGATGTGTACACACTTGTGAGATCATATGGCCTCAATGGAGAGTTTCCAACCAAAAGTCCAAATGATGGTTGTGTTTAACACGAACACACACGAACGTACACAAAAGATATGCTTTGTAGAAAAGACAATGTGGGAGGGTGTTGAGTGAAGAGGAGTGGTGAGGGTAATCAGAATGCATTTTACACATATAGGTATAGGTTGCCAACACATTTAATGAAAAGGAACTTGTTTGACAGGGATGAGGTTCAGGTTCAAGGTTAAAGATCAAATTGAAATACCAGTGGGCTCATATATTGCTGAGACACTTATATATATGAATTCAATTATCATGAGATTCAACATTACCAGGAGATTCACAATTTGTACACTGTTCTCAGATTTATTCAAATTTCAGTGTAAGTTTTCACAGTATCATACTATTTTTATAGCTAATAAAGTTTTGTTATCTGCTGCTGCATGGCAAGAGTTCCTGAGTGTCATACTTAGTGGCATTTTTTTCCAAATACTTATTTGGAAACAGTGTCCATCTTATGGACTTTTTCTAGATTGTAAGCAATACTTCTGACCTCTATGTCAAAATGCTCACAAGTTCTTCCTTCTCTGTTGTGGAAAGAAAAATATCCCCAGAAATTGTCAAAAACTTCCTGAAGGAGAAAACTGTCCTCAAATGGCAATCATTGTTTTTGAGAAACATTACTAGGAACTGGGATGAGACTGTTCATAAAATATATGGAGCTTGGGGATGGACAGACACGTCAGCAATTAATAGCAAAAACTGCTCTTGAAGAACACCAGAGTTCATTCCACAGTACCCACATCTGGTGGCTCGCAACCACCTACAACTCCAGCTCCAGGGACTCCAGTACCCATTTCGGCCTCCTTAGGAAACTTTTCTTAAAAAAAAAAAACACATACATTTAGATATGAATAAATAAATAATTTAAAATATTATGAATAAGATTCATGCACTCTTTATTTATTGAAAAATACATAATATAAATATATTTGTTCAATATTTATTTTTAATTTTTCTATAGAAATCTTACAATTATATGTTAAAGTTTGGGTAGAGAAAATTTGGGAAAGTGCCAGCTAGAATTACCTACCACAGAAAGGTCAGTATTGCTATGTGGAATTTTCCTGTCATATTAATCAAATTGATAAATCTGCTTAGTAAAATAAAGTATAACTATAAACTGAAGGATGCTAACAGTGAAATACTCCAGACAGAGGAAAACAAATCCTTAAGGTCTTGGTAACAATACATAAAAATCGAAACAGTGCAGAGAAAGTAATGGACTTTCTGTGGTACTGGGAAAACTCTAGTGTTGCTGTTTCAGAAGCTATTTCAGTAGAAATGATTTTTCATACTCTCATTTTATTGTGGTCATGATAACTCTTTACCCAATTACTTAGGTTTATTTTAATGTGTCCAATAACTTAAAAAGAAATTCAGTTGTATGAATAGGTTTGTAGTCATTTAACTAAGGTTCTTGTTCAAAGTTTGAAACAGAGTGTATGGTTACAAAATACTAAAATGAAGGTTTAAAATGGAGATATTATTTATATTGTTTATATTACATGTACATTATTATCAGTGATGCATACAATCTTTACATAAATGAATCAGAAGCATCAATAAAAATACTTCTTATGGAGGGCTGCCACAAAGAGCCAATGCCTTAGGAAATATGAGAAATATTGAATAGTCATTTGTATACCTTTCTGTATAGATAGTGTCTGTTTTCCCTATGTTTTTCTCTGTAAGATCCCAAATGATATTTAAATAGTAAACATCACAATATGTTTCATTATGACCATTTTTTTCTACTACTGTGTTCCATAAGGTAAAATAGATTGCTAGTAAATAATAAAAACTTGCCTGTTGTTGGCTTCAAGAGGGAGTTTCAGGTGAAATCTTCTGGAACTCCTCAAAGATTTTTACTTTTACTTTCCTCTTGGCCTCTTTTTTTGCTTCATTGTATTTTATTTTCACATTAGCACATAAGAGTAATGTAATTCACGTATAAATAAAAATGTAGCAGAATTTTTCTTAAAAATTTATTTATTTTTATGTGCATTGGTGTTTTGCCTGCATTTATGTCTGTGTGAGGGTGTCAGATCCCCTGGAACTGAGTTACAGACAGTTGTAAGCTGCAATATGGGTGCTGAGAATTGAACCCAGGTCCCCTGGGAGAGTAGCCAGTGCTCTTAACCTCTAAGCCATTCCTCCATCCCCTGTAGCAGAAATTTTTAACAATAGAATGTGAATAACTTCAAAATGTAGAAAATTTCGGTTTGGACAAATGGAATCAGCTTCACAGGAATATGCTTCCTGTGCAATAATATTGCATTAGAATTTGGATGCTTACACTGCAATAAAAAGTGGATGCAACAACATACACCATAATCCCAGTACTGAGAGGAAACGTACACACACACACACACACACACACACACACACACACACACACACA
>CABHPP010099782.1:1886-18794 GCA_902168425.1 Peromyscus attwateri
TTTTTTTTTTTTTTTTGGTTTTTCGAGACAGGGTTTCTTTGTGTAGCTTTGGAGTCTGTCCTGGAACTCACTTGGTAGCCCAGGATGGCCTCAAACTCACAGAGATCCACCTGGCTCTGCCTCCCGAGTGCTGGGATTAAAGGCGTGCGCCACCACCTCCCGGCCATGGTGGTTTTCTTGTCGTTCTTCTGTGCCAATAACCCAGGCAGTTGGCAGGGCCAATAGTCTCTGGCCTTTTCCTGGTGTCTCCAGATTCTCCCACATTCCATTCATATGGAATGGAATGTTTTTAAAGTTTCTTTCTCATTGACCTTTACAGAATGAGCCAATTCCTCAATTTTCTCTTCCATCCTCAACTTTGTTTTTGATATGAGCAATTCTCTTGGTAAGGCTTTCCACTCAGTTCTGTAATTGGTTTACTGAGTATTAGATTTCCAACACTGTTTCAGTTTGGGTTTTCATTAAAAATTAAAACTTTATTTTCATGTATTGGATTGACTTATTTCATTTAGCTCTTTGTCATCTTTGAATTGTTTGAGCATGCTTATAATCATTCTTTTGAATTCTTTTTCTGGAAGTTCTTCCATGTCATTTTCATTCTGGTCATTACTACAGGACATGTATTTTTACAGGTGACATATTTTTTCATATGGGGCCTGTATTTTTAGAAATTATATTTTTTATGTTTTTATTTCTGTTTTGGGATTTGCACAACTTTAGTTTGTTGGTTGAATTTTTATCTTTTTTGTTCAAATGGCTTTCTTCTTTTAGCAGTGGTGCTCTCAGTGTTCAGGAGGGGTCTAATTCATATCAGGATTGCTCTGTTTAGGTCAGTTTGCTCTGTTTATCATGGTATTTGAGGCAACAGCCTCTATCTTATGTCTTCTGTTCTCTGCTACAGTCTGATGCCTTGTGCACTTTGGTCAAGAAGCCCAAAACATTTTTTCCCCTGGCAGTGTGGACTGGCCATGGGTCTGCAATTAAAACATCCCAGTCAGACAGCGAACAGGGCTTTGAGTCTCTTTTTCACATTTGGTGGCTTGAGGGTCTCTGGTGGGGAGTGGACTTGCACCTGGTGAGTCCAACAGGGAGTACCCTAAGACATAGGGTTGTTTCTCTCCTTGCAAGCAGCTGCAGCGAGTAGTCCGCCCTTATGGAGGGGAGCTGTGGCAGGAAGTGAGGTAGGCTGGGTCCATGCCAGATGTGGAAACTAGAGTGTCCCTGGTAGTGGATGGGCTGGGATCAGGTTGGTCCCAAAGTGAGGGAAAGTACCCAAGAGGAGAATGTGGTGTCTGTCAAGCAGTCACAGTACTTGGGTGACCAGAAAGGAGGAGGCTGAAGAAACAGAGCATAGGTAGCCTAACTGGGTGTGCACTAATTGGGATAGCTAGATGTTGTTCATTGTTTTTACTGCTCTTTTGGGGGCCTACCACCCAGCTCCCACATAAATGCACAGAGGCTTTTTCTTACTTATGAACACCCAGCCTTAGCTTGGCTTGTTTCTTGCCAGCTTTTCTTAATTTAAATTACTCCATCTACCTTTTGCCTCTGAGCTTTTCCCATTCTCTTACTTCTGTATATCTTGCTCTTACTCCATGTCTTGCTGTGCAGCTGGGTGGCTGGTCCCTGGAGTCCTCCTCCTTCTCTCGCTACTTCTTCCTTTCCTCCCAGATTCTCCTTCAATATATTCTCTCTGCCTGCCAGCCCTGTCCATCCTTTCTCCTGCCTTGCTATTGGCTGTTCAGTTCTTTATTAGACCATCAGGTGTTTTAGATAGGATCAGTGACACAGTTTCACAGAGTTAGACAAATGCAACATAAACAAAAGGAACACACCTTAAAATAATATTCTACAACAGATAGAGAGTCCCTGGTAGCAAGCAGACTAGGATGGGGTGATTCTGAAAGGCAGGAAGACTGACTATTTGAGAGGAAGCTGTGGTCCCTAACAAGTAGGTGTGGGACTTGTGTGATCTAAGTCTCATTGAAAGTTCTTGCATCCATGTTAATGTTAGAGACATTAGCCCATAATTTTCTTTTTTTCCGTGGGGTGTTTGTCTGGTTTAGTATTAGAGTATACTAGCTTTTAAAAACAGAATTTGGAAATGTTCTTCATTTTCTGCTTTATGGATTCCCTAAAGCAGTACTAATGTTAATTCTATTTTGAATATGTGGTATAATTTTGTGCTGAATCCATCTGGCCCTGGGCATTTTTTAGTTGGAAGATTTTTAATTACCATTTGTAATCCATTGGGTGTTATATGTCTATTTAGATTATTGCTTTTCATCTTGATTTGGCTTTGTTATCACATACATCTCTAGAAATCGATCCATTTCTTATAGATGCTCTGGTTTGTTGGAACAAAGACTTTAAAAGCTTGTCATTAAGACTGTCTGAATTTTCAGTGTCTGTTGCGACATCTCCCTTTTTATCCCTAATTTTGTTACGTTGGGTTAAAATATGTTGACAATGGCTATGATACCAGTATATCAAAATGATATTTAAACATTAGTATATCAGGATTGATAAAAATTGACAAGTAAGGCATCAAACCCCACTAAAGTATTAACAAGTTGTTTCTTTGTGTGCTACTGTAACAACTCACACTGAAGAAGTCTGAGTGCATAAAACTCCATGATACATGTGTTCACTTGCAATACTCACTTAAAAATTAGCTACACATCCCAAAAATAGTTTAAAATATTTAACTTTTACTACTAATCTCTGATACAAAATATTCTTTAATGTTTTACACATATTGAAAATAATCAAAATATTTTATGAACAGTCAAATAACATATTAAAGGTAAAATGTTATATTTCAAATTATTGATATACATATATAATATATATACATATATATATTAAAATCTCTACACATTCTCCTAATAGGTCCTTTAGGAAGATTCTGACTTCACATATGAGTAAATTTTAGGGAAGAAGTTCTATGAAGTCCAGATTCAGCAGTAGCTGCAAAGAAAAAAAAAATCTCTGTGTCAAAGACTTTAGTGAATTAGCAATGAGTTAGTTTTAAAAAGTTCAAACAAATTTATCAGAGTCACTGAAGAGAAACCTAGTATGTCCCGCCGATGCAATAGTGGTGTGACTGCTGGGAGTGACCAGCCACTTTCTGATGGATCTGAGGCTTGTCCTTACAAGAAATTCAGTGCCTGTACTGTAATCTTGATTAAAAAACCTCTGATTGGTGTCTCAGTTAGGCTTACTATTGCTGTGATGAAACACCGTGACCAAAGCAACCTGGAGAGCAAAGAGTTTATTTGGCTTATGTTTCCATATCACTGTTTACCACTGAAGGAAGTCAGGACAGGAACTCAAACAGGGCAGAAACCCAGAGGCAGGAACTGATGCAGAGGCCATGGAGGGGTGCTGCTTACTGGCTTGCTCTTCATGGCTTGCTCAGTCTGGTTTCTTATAGAACCCCAGACCACCAGCCAAGGGATAGCAACGCCCACAATGGGTCAGGCCCCTCTCCATCAATAGCTAATTAAGAAAATTCCCTACAGGCTTGGATACAGCCCAACTTACAGAGGAATTTTCTCAACTGATGCTCCCTCCTCTCTGATGACTCTGCCTTGTGTCAAGTTGATATAAAACTAGCCAGCAAAGCTAAGTAGGTCATATGCTGTGGGATGTTCTGTATGACAAATATGTTAATAAATAAAGCACTGATTGGCCGATAGCCAGACAGGAAGTATAGGCGGGACTAACAGAGAGGAGAATTGAGGGAACAGGAAGGTGGAGGGAGAGACTGCCTGGAGCTGCTACCTGGACAAGCAAGATGTAAGGTACCGGTAAGCCACGAACCACGTGGCAAAGTAGAGATTAATAGAAATGGGCTAAATATAAGAGTAAGAGCTAGACAATGATAGGCCTGAGCTAATGGCCAAACAGTTTAAATAATATAAGAGTCTGTGTGTTTATTTTGTAAGTGAGCTCCGGGACTGGCGGGACTTTGTAGCTGGAGACTGGCGGGACTTGGGAGCTGGAGAGAAGCTCTCTAGCAACAGTCATAGGCTGGTGGGTAGAACCTACTACTGTTGTTTTGCTAATGCTCATGATAGTTATGTTTATGACCATGAAACCTGCGCTGGTCTCGGCACTCCTCAGAGAAGCTTCTTTCTGCAGGGGGCAGGAGTCAATGGAGAGACACAGAAGTGGTCAGAGTGCTGAGAATAAGAGACCGAGTGCTCAGCTCTAAACAGGACAATTCCTCCAGCCAAGACTCGGAATAGTGCAGAAAAGGAGGTGGAAAGAATATAAGATGGCAGGATGGGGAGAAATGGTGTCTCCTGGGCATGAAACACCCGTCATACTCATGAGCTCACAGCATACGTGGTCACCTGCACAAGACCTACAGGAGATCAACATCTGGCACAGATGAGGCTAAGACCTACATGAGATCAACATCTGGACAGATGGGGCTGATGACTTCCAGGCTCCACCCCTTACTGAGGAGCTATTCACAGTTGATAGCTGCTGAAGGAAGAAGAACCATTCTTTTGGGGGAATGCGGCCACCAGTAGGATTCTCAGGCTTCAGTGGATGGCTCCACACCCACGCACATATGAGCAGCACTAATGAAGTTGGTGAATTATAAAATGAAGAATGAAGAGGGAAGGGGGTATATTGGAGGAAAATATAAGGGGAGTCATTGGAGGAGGAAATGAGGTGTATATATTGTATTTTTTGTATACCCATATGAAATTCTCAAGAATAAAGAAAAAAAATATTACAGTACAAACTACAAATACAATTTGGCAGTAGTTGCACACTGAATTAATTGCCAGTGTGACTAACTATCAGTGCATCTGGTTTCCCCAGTCTTTATGTATTCTTCAAGAGCCATTTAATAAGGTGTTGTGACAAGCACAGGTAAGACAGATGAGGATTATATAGTTTGTTCCTCCGCAACCAAATACTACAGTGCTAAGAAAAAGAACAGGTGAATAGACAGTTTCCATGTAGTCACAGATACTTTGACAGGCACAAAATAGAAAACTACCAGAACAAACAGAAGGGACTCATATGCCTTTTCTGTCAGTATGGCTTTTTGGTGGCGGTGATCAGAGTTGAAATCTGGAGGATAAGAAGAAGGTGAGCACAGCAGAATGAGCCAAGTGCAAACAGTTGAGGAAGAGCACATGGGGAATTATGAGCAGTCTGATCTGGCTACAAGGGAGAGCAAACAGGCAGCTCAGGACTTCTGTGCAGACGTCTGAGGTACTGTTGAGAAGAAAGTTGATTTGGATATTTTTGGTTCATGTTAAGGAAATTTAAGCTTTCCCTGAGGATGAAAAGTAAATAAGGAAGTAAATTCTGGGAGATTTGAAATGGCATTTGTCAAGTGACAATTTATGAAGTATGGTTTTTTTGTGTTGTTATAGTTTTGTTTTTTGGCTAAATTTTAGTAAATAAACTTTGGTTTCTTAGTCATAATTTGAGAAGATCACCATGCCATTGCATTTTTATTTTTAAGTTATTTTTTCTTTTTGAGATTATAATCTTATCACTTCCCCCTTCCCTTTCCTCTCTCCAAACCCTCCCAAACACTCCAATCACTCTTTTTCAAATTCACGTCCTCTTTTTTCATTAATTGTTGTTACATACATACATACATATACTTATGTATATATTACTAAATACATAAATACAACTTGCTTTGTCTGTATAATGTTACTTGTATGTATGTTTTCAGGGCTGACCATTTGGTACTGGATAACTAATTGGTGTGCTCTTCCCTGCAGTAGAATGTTTATCCTGCTCTCAGAATTCCTTAGCTGCCTGTAATCCAGAGGGTCTTCAGAGTATGTCATTGTCTTTAAGGATAGTTTCACAAGGATGGGAGAAGTGAAGAGAATGGGTGCCAGATAATGAGGTACAGAGGCTTTGAAGAATTTAAAGTGATAGGAAAGGAATACACAATGGATAAATATATCTTTCATTAAGAATACTTAGGTTTTGCACACCTTTCCCTTGATTTTGTAAGAACAAATAACAGTATAGAAACTACCAATGAAAGAGATACTATTAGCTATTTATACTTTATTCCAGGAATCAGTTAATTAACCCTAATTTAATGAATAAAGTTTGACACCTACCTTGTCTTAATTCTCTAGTTACACTTTGTTCCCACTCCTGCAGCACCTGAAATCAGTCGAATGTTATTTATAATATTTAAATTAAATAAGAGACATTATGACGGAGATTATATGTCTTTAAAATGTGGCCTTTAAGCATTGTGGTAACACCTGCCTGCAATCCCTACTTACAGGACGCTAATATAAGAGAAAACCATGAATCCTAGGCCAACCTGGGATCATAGTGATACAAAGGTCAATTGGATTACACAGTGAGACTCTGTCTTTAAAAAAATTAACTACTTATACAGCTACTCATTCATTTATTTTAAAATGTTTATAAAAACAAAAGGAAAACATTACCCTTAATTAAGACTTTTAGAGGAATACTCAGCTAAAGGATTTCTTTAAAATCATGAGTAAACTGAAGTTCCACTGCTCTGAGTAAAGTAATAGGGACTACATCCATACCTGTTGTGTATCTAATAAAAATGTAATCCTTACTCTTCATCTAGTTCATATTCACATTTCAGAAAAGTTGGGTTTTTAATATGAAGGTTAAACAAAACAACTCATATTTTAGGCTGATTGCATTACTTTGTGACTCTTACCAAAATGCTACTCTTTATATATATATATATATATATATATATATATATATATATATATATATAAAAGAATATCTGCTTAACCTTTTTTTTTTTTTACTTTAGTGCTTTTTCCCTTAAAAAGAACTTTACATTTCTTACCATTAGAAAATTAAAAACTGAAGCTATTTGGGTAGTATGTGGAATTAGAAGCTACCTCCATGTGATGCAGAGAATGAAGAGTCAGAGGAGCAGGAAATAGATTATTCCAGAGACATAACAAGATTGTCAGAGCATTGGAAACTACAGAGAAGACTCTTGAAAAGTGTAGAGAAGCAAAAGGGTGTCAGGGACAAAGGAGTCATGATCCCACACCTCCCAATTTTGAGGGAGGGGAGGACATTTTTTTTAAAGGTAGACTATGTGGCCCTGGAGAAAAGAGCCCAGCTGCCCAATGCACATGACAAGTTCATGTTTCCTGAAAGCTTTGAGTTTCAGAAAGACAATCATTGTTCATACATGTCTTCAACCGTCAAGAACAGTCTATTTGTCATTCCCCAAGTCCCAGAGAGCTGTGGTAGGTCATCATCTTGAGATGGAATCTCATTTTCTAACACTGAAATTTCCTGGGGTACAATTGCATGTGCAGAATCCTGGAGCCAATTTACACAGCCAAAATGTAAGACACAGAGGCAGGAGGGAATCATGGAGATAAGTTGGGCAACAACTATAACTTCATGTTTAGCTGTTTACAATAACTCTGCCTCTCTGCTCAACACTATGTAATAAACATGCTGAGCTTCCAGGGTGCTGCAATTTCTCCATTAGCTAAGTCCACCCCATTCCAGCTATTTCTGTCTGTCTGGGTGTTCACTTGTTTCTCTTTTCTTCATTTCTTATCTTTCAGGTCAAGTCCCTGGAGCCTATACAAGGATTCAACAGTCTTGGCTCAACAGCAGTGTTTAATGCTGAGTGGGGTCTGAGAGCTGTAGAATAGTGCTTTTGTACAGATCTCAGAGTTTTGCTTGATGCTCTCTTTCCCAGTGCTCTTCAGACAACCCCTGACACCACCTCCACCAGCAAGAATACAAGCCATCCTAGCAAACATGAACCAGGGAATCTCAGAAGTATGAGAGACCCTACTCAGCCCCCAAAAGTGATGTGGTCAGCAGAGGCTTTTGGAAAACACAGAAATTCATAAAAGAAAGGTAGGTCTGATGGATGTCTGACACTTGATAATCTGGGGTGAGCATAAGCATAAATGTGAGAAGATATAAGAATCTCCAGTTTCAAGCTCACTCCACACCCCAAGTTTGAAAGACTTAAGTTTTAGAGGTCTCTAATGTTCCAAGTATATATTTAGAAATGACTAGGGACTTCTAAGAGGAAACATGCAAGCAATGGGATGAAGCAAGGAAATCGAAATGTAGAAAAGAAAATAACAAAGTAGAAAAGACAGAAACATGGTTGAAAAACTCATCATGGAACATATTTTCAAAAATTATGTAAATGAGAAATTCAATTAATCAAAAAATAAACACAGTAAATAATTGCTAGTTAAGGTCATTATAGCCAATGGAGTAGGAAATTAACATAAAAAGTTATTTCAAGACAAACACAAATTAAGATGATTCATAACCACCAAGCCAGTACTGCAGAAGATATTTAAAGAAATTTTAGACACAGAGGTGTAGCTGATGTATTCTTGTGTCCACCCGGCTCCTTCCATTTCTATTAATCTATAAGTTGCCACATGGTTTGTGGTTTACCAGTACATACATCATCTTGCTTCTCATGGTGGCAGAGGCTGGCAGCATCTCCTGACTCAGCCTTCTACTTCCCAGCATTCTCTTCTCTGCTTATCCCACCTATATTATACTTCCTACCTGGCTACTGGCCAATCAATGTTTTATTTATCAATCAATCAGAGCAACACATTCACAGCATACAGAAAGATATCCCCAGCACTTCCCCTTTTCTTTTTTTTCAAAAAGGAAGGCTTTAACTTTAACATAGTAAAATTACATATAACAAAATAATTATCAAGCAAGAATTACAGTTACAATATCTAGTCTATTTGTATTTGGCAAAATTAAAGAAGATATCCTATCTATCTTGTATTTGTGAGTCTAAGGTTTTATATCTAACCTATCTTTTATCATAACTAAGGAAATTATAACTATCTAGTCTTCAATTACATCAAAGACCTCAGAAGGATGTACTAGTACCTAAGTAAACAGGACGTGCATTGTAAGCAACTTCCAAAAAGTCTAGAATGACAGAGACAGCTGGCTGCCTGGACAGTCACCCAAAGTTCCTCTGTAAAGTTGGGGCATCCACCTTCAGCCCACAGGCCTAGAGTCTCTCAGTCGCTTCTCTCTGTGTCCTGTAGAATATCTGGCAGTTTCTCTTGCGAAGCAGGAACCTGAAGGACCATTTTGTCTTGGAAAGTTCAGTGGTCACCTTTCTATGGGTCCTGTATGTCCAGTTGATGTAACATTTTTTCAAGCAGTCCAGACAAGTACAGTTTCTTGCCCAAATGGCTATTTTTGCCAAAAAGAAGATAAACTCATATAGAGTGTCTTTGATGTCCATCATCTTCCTTGACGTATTTGGTGCTGCCAGAAGCAGATGAGTCTCATTGTCCAAAAAAGTCTAAGTTCTTAAAACATTTTAAATGCCATATTCTGTAGGTCTTTGAAGTGTTTGAAGATTACCTATCTATCTGAAATATATCTATGCATACCTAGAAAACTTAACTAACATGACTACAAGTTTGACTATAATAGAAGACTAATTATTAATCTGTATTTCCTAATTATCCATTACAATCTAAATGAGTTACATAACATAATACCTCAAACGAGAGTAGAAATATATATATATTTATATATATACATATGCTGTATATATTTATATATATTTTATTATTTATATATACATTATTTTATATATATAAATACAAATATAAATAAAATATATTATTTATATATAAAATAATATTTTATTAATAATTATTTATTAATAATAAATAATATATTTTATTATTTATATATGTAAATATATTTATATATTTATGTATACAGTATAACAAAATTAAGTTTAAATTTGTATCAATAAACTAAAATCCATAGCAATGTAAAACATTTCTAAACACAAAGAGGGGAAAAAGTGTCTTGATTATGAAGAGTACAAGACAGGATAAATTTCACAAGAATAGATTAATGTTCTATTGCTATGAAGAGACACCATGACCAAGGAGACTATTATAACAGAAAGCATTTAATCAGGGGCTTTTTACAGTTTCAGAGGTTTAGTCCATTATCATCATGTTGGGAGCATGGTTGCATGCAGGCATGTGCTGAAGCAATAGCTGAGAGCTATATCTTGATCCATAGGCAGAGATAGAGAGAGGGAGGGAGGGAGGGAGGGAGAGAGAGAGAGAGAGAGAGGGAGAGAGAGAGAGAGAGAGAGAGAGAGAGAGAGAGAGAAACACTGGGCCTGGTGTGGGCTTTTGAAACCTCAAAGCCCACCCCAGTGACACACTTCCTCCAACAACGTCACACCCCCTAATCCTTATTATCCTTTCAAATAGTGCCACTCCCTGGTGACTAAGCATTCAAATATATGAATTTATAGGGCCATTCTTATTCAAACCATCATATTCCACTTCCTGGCCTCCAGAATCTTGTAGCCATATCATAATGCAAAAATGCATTTAGCCCAACTTCAAAAGTCCCCATAGTCTTTCACAGTCTCAATACTGTTTACAAGTCCAAGCTCTGTTTGGAGACTCATGGCAATCTCTTAACTGTAAACTCCTATAAAATCAAAATCAAAATGCAGATCACATACTTCCAACATACAATGGCACAGGATATACATTGACATTCTAAATGGTAGGAAAGGGAGTATAGTGAGAAAATACTGGATCAAAACAAGACTTAAAACAAGCTGGGCAAATGCCACACTCTGTATGTCGTGTCTGGTGCTCTTCAGATCTTCAACACATCTCAGCTTTGTTGACTACAGCATACTTCTCTCTGTTGGGCTGTTTCCACACCTGGTCTGCAGATTTCATTGACAATATCCCATGATGCTGGCATCTTCAATATCTTGGTGTCTCCAGTACAGTCCAGGCTTCACCGTCAGCTTCACACAGCGGCCTCAACTGAGCCTTCATGTAGAGACACCCCTGATACACACCTGGCCTCATTGGCTTTCCTTAGTTGTGGAGGAAGATTCCAAAACCCCTTTGATGTGTCCTTGACTCTAAAGCCAGAACCACATGGCCAAAGCTACCAAGTCCTGCTGCTTGCTGGGACTAGAACATGGCTCCCTTGTTCAAATAAATTTTCAACAACTTTCTGTAGTTGATGGTTTCCTTAACTGCTTAAGATTTTCTTTAGTTCCTTTTCACAAGTTTGAAGCTTATCTGGTGGGGTCTTGTCCTGAGATTACCACTCCCTTTATTCCATTTTAACATCAGGCTTTTCTTTATACTTTTTAGCTCCTTGAACACAAGACTTAGCTCATTTCCTTTTCAAACTTTACATTTTGTATTTTTCCTTGCTTAGCTTGCTCCTTTTCATTATAGATTTACCATAGAGTGACTGCTAGTAACCATGTGATACGGTCAATACTAGGCTGTCTTAACATCTCCTCTGCCAATGCCATTGATCCAAAACACTCTAATTTAGCTTGTAGCAGATTTTCAGGACAAGGGCAGAAAGCAGCCACATTCTTTGCCAAACACTGAGATCGGAGTCTCTATGTCACTTAATAATATCCTTCCCTTCTGAAACTTCTTAACCTGGGCTCCTGCTGTTCAAATCACCTTCAGCACTGTCTCCATGCTCCCACTAGAACGGCACAGTAAGCCCCTGCTTTTATAGTCCAAATTCCCAAAATCTTCCATATTTCTCTAATACATAGCATGGCCAGGCCTATCAGAGCAACACCCCCATTCCTGGTACCAACTTCTATCTTAGTCAGTGTTCTATTGCTGTGAAGAGACACCATGACAACTCTTACAAAAGAAAGCATTTAATTGGGGGCTTTCTTACAGTTCAGGGGTTGAGTCTGTTATCATCATGGGGAACTTGGTGGAATGTAGGTAAGTGCTGAGGTGGTAGCTGAGAGATACATCCTGATCCATATGGGGGGGGAGAGAGAGGGGGGGGGGAGAGAGACTGGGTCTGGTGTGGACTTTTCAAACCTCAAATCCCATCTCTAGTGACATACTTCCTCTAGTCTCCTAATCTTTCAAATAGTACCACTCCCTGGTAACTAAGTGTTCAAATATTTGAGCCTATGGGGGCCATTCTCATTCAAACTACCACACATATTAAGCCAGAAACCTCTTGATAGGAAAATGGTACCGACCACCACCAACAAATTCTGAACCAACAAACAAACAACTTATGAAAGCACAATATTACAGGAATCAGAAAAGCCTCTTTCAATAATAATCCTGAGTGCAAATGGTCTTAACCAACCAGTTATATACAGAGTTCAATTGGTTTAAAAAACCAACTATTGTCTACAAGAGAAACACCTTTCTGGCAAAGACAAACTGAGAGGAGAGGATAAAAGTAAATGTGTAAACATGTAAATTAAAGAAACGTAAACCCCAGACCAATAGGAGCAGCTATAACTACAGCTGATGAAGTGGACTTCAACCAAAATTTATTCAAAAGTGACAAAAATGCCACACATATTTCTAAAATGTTTTTCTGTATTTTCCCATCTCTTTCCTCACTCCAACTCCCTTTTCCTTTTAAATTCATGGCCACTTTTTCTTAATTATTTTACATATATTTACATGTAAATTTATAAATACAACCTGCTGAGTCCCTTTAGTGTTGCTCACATGTGTATGTGTTTAGAGCTAGGCATTTAGACTTAGCTGCCTTATCAGAGGGCTTGTCCCTGGAGAACAATTCTCCCTCTCTCAGCAGCCATCTATTACCTACAGCTCTTCAGCTAGAGGCAAGACCTTGTGAGATTTTCTCTATCCATATTGGCATGCTAACTGGCATCATTTTCAGGACTTGTTTAGGCAACCACACTGTTGAGATTTCATGGGTACAGCTTCCTGTCATACAGAAGACAGCCTCACAACACACACCCCGTTCTCTGGCTCTGACAATCTTTCTGCTCTCTCTCCTGTGATCTTCCCGGAGCCTTTGGTGTAGAGATTTTGATGTAGATTGGTTATTCTCTACATTTTACAAGTTGTCAGTTTCTGTAACGGTCTGTCTGCTTCAAAAAGAAGTTTCTTTGATGACGCAGTGAGAGCGACATTTATCTGTAGGTGTAATGTTTAGAATGCAGTTAGAAATTATACTTCATCATCCCTGAGTAGTGGGCTAGGTTTCCATTACCATGTGCGAATTTTCTCCTATTTTGTAGACCTTAAAGTCCAATTAGATGACCATTGATGTAGCTCCTAGGGTATAAGTGCTACTATTTATTACACCTTGTCATGATTTGCATGAGATATCCCCCATAATCCTGGGCATGTGATGCTTGGTCCCTAGTTGGGGACATTGTTTGGGGAGGCTTAGGAGGTGTGGCCCTGTTAGAGGAAGTATGTCACTGGGGGTGATCTTTGTAGTTTCAAAGACTCTTACCATTCCTACTTCACTCTCTCTGCTTCCTGCTTGTGATCAGGATGTGAGCTCTCAGCTTATGGCTCCAGCCATCATGCCTGTTATCACAACTGCTGTATCCCTGCGCTTTCAAAGAGGCATTAATACCTACATTCCTCAACTTATTTCACACAATAATAAACAAAAAACATTTCTACTTTTTAAATGAAGCAAACATCTACTGCTATCAAAACCAAGACTAAACAAAAAGAGAAAATTGTAAGCTAATTTCTTAAAAGATGAAACACAGATGGCTGAGAAACACTTTTGAAAATAGTCAACATCCCTAGCCATCAGGGAAATAGAAATTAAAATTATATTGAATAGCTAGGATCCCAAACCCAAATGTTAACAAATGGTGACATGGATGTAGTGAAATGGGAACACTTATTCACTCTTGTTGAAAATGCAAACTGATGCAATTCATATAGAAATTAAGGTGGAGTTTGTTCAAAAAGCTGTAAATAGATCTACCACATGGCCCAGCTATACCACTCTTGGACATATATTCACAGGACTCTATGTCCTACTGTAGAGATACTTGTGTGTCCATGTTCACTGCTGCTCTGTTCATAATAGCCAGGATATGGAAACAGCCTAGATGCCCATCAGGTCATGAATGGATAATGAAAATGTAGTATATTTACACAATTAATATTAATCAGCTATTAAGAAAAATACATGTGTGGCCTTTTTTATTTGCAACTTTTGTTTTGTTTCGTTTTGTTTTGTTTTGTTTATCGAGACAGGGTTTCTCTGTGTAGTTTTGGTGCTTGTCTTGGAACTCACTCTGTAGCCCAGGCTGGCCTTGAACTCACAGAGATCCACCTGGCTCTGCCTCCCAAGTGCTGGGATTAAAGGCATGCACCACCACCTCCTGGCTTATTTGCAACTTTTCAAATGAAATTCATCCAGAGTGAGGCAACACAGGCCCAGAAATGCAAACACCACATTTTTTTTTCTCATTTGTGGATGTCATTTTGAATCTTTCAATATATGTGTTTCATCTGGAATACTCATCAAGGTGAGGAAATTACTAAGGGCCCATGGAGATGCTTTCAACAGAGAGGATATATAATGCAGGTTTATGAAAGGTTAAGAGGGGATTATGGAATAGGAAGGGGGTTAATTTGGGTGAAGAAACAGAGATTGGATAAAAGAAAGAAATTGGGAAGGATAAATAATACTAAAGACTTCAAAAAAGTCATATGGAAACCTACTAATGCAGATACTAAAGTATATCTATACATGTGCAGAAAAGAATCAACACGGGGAGTTATTCTATAACATGGCAACAGGGCCCCTAACTCGACACCACAGTCTAACAAATAAAAACAAACCCAGGCCCACGAATGAGTTACTTCTCTATGAGTTGTTGGTCATTAAGTTTCCAAAGAACCCAACATTACAGATTTGGACAATGATCTTGGTTATTCCCAGAACTAGACTCTACTGCTGAAGACCACACATATTTGAGTCATAGATCATGGAGAAATCAACCTGGTACCGACCTGGAAACTTTGTTCATACTGGCTAGCTTTCATAGTACTGGAACATACTATGTCTGCTGCTAGAGGAGGAAGGTAATCATCAATTTTACCTGGATGTAAATGAAACTCTTTTTTGTAAACTCTTTGATGGACATAATAACTGGCCTGGCAAGATATTATTCATCAGTACAATCATGGCACAAACATTATGGGAGTAACCAACCACTTTCTGATTGGATTTAAGTACTGTTCAACAAGAAAAAAATCCATATTTGCCACCATTATTGGTCCAAGAACCTGTGGCTAGACAGGTCTTGGGTCCTAGGAGAGAACCTATTATTCTTCTGGCAAATGGATACCATGTTAAACTGACATCTAATGACTTAACATATGGATTAATGCATCTCCTCAACCCTCATCGAAAAGCTTTATATTTGCTGTAGATAGCAATTAACACAGACTCACAACAGCCAAGGATCATGGAATAAGAGCCTGCAGAATGCTCAGCCCTAAATGGCACATTAGTACTGCACCCTCTCTTCCAATGGTTAAAGGATCATGGCAGAGTGACATAAAGACTGTAAAAGCAAGAGGAGGTGAATGAATACAAGGAACCAGTATTTTCCAGACAAAGCAGCCAGCTACACACATGAATTGACAGTGGTTATGACAGTATACATACGACTGGGGGACACTCCAGCCAGAAGAAATATCATGGCAATGGGAGATGGACATGAAGTTCCACCTCTAGCTGTTGTAGAATATTATTTTAAGGTGTGTTACTTTTGTTTATGTTGCATTTGTTTAACTCCATGGAGCTGTGTTACTGTGCCTATATAAAACACCTGATGGTCTAATAAAGAACTAACCAATTGCAAGGCAGGAGAAAGGATAGGTAGGGCTGGCAGGCCAGACTATATAGAGGGAGAAATCTGGGAGGAGAGAGCTAAGATCTAGCAGCCAGAGGAGGAGGAGGATTCCAGGGACCAGCCACCCAGCTACACAGCAGGCCATGGAGTAAGAGTAAGATTTATAGAAGTTAGAGAAAAGGAAAAGCCCAGAGGTAAAAGATAGATGGGTTAAGCTAAGGAAAGCTGGCTAGAAACTAAGCCAAGCTAAGGCGGGGCATTGATAATTAAGAATAAGCCTCTGTGTGTTTATTTGGGAGCTGGGTGGCACCCCCCCAAAAAAAGATCAAAGACCAACCAACAACAACATCTATCAGAGAAACCATTGCAGTTGATAACTGCTGAGAGAGAGAGAGAGTCAGTTTTCTTTAAGATTATTGCCTCTGATAGACTCACCACACTACACATTCATGAGTACCTGAGCATTGAAACCGGACTTGATGGCTGAATAAAGGGGAGGAGCATACAAAGTTGCGTGGGTAAAGAACGTGACAGTGGAGAGTTTAGAGTGAAACACTTAAAATCGCAAAGAAGCAATTAATGAAGGCAACAGGAGACGAAAAGATGTCACAGGGCTTACAGGTCACCAGAATCAATATTGTGAATTTGGCCATGTTATAGAAAGCAAACCGTGAGTCAATGCAATTCTATTAAAATTCTAATGATATTTTTCACTTAACTAGGGAAAAAACCTGAAACTAATATAGAAGCAGAAAGTAAAATCATTTACAAGGAAAGCCAAAGTATTTCAAAACAAACCTTCAGTGTTTGGCTATCACATTCATTTTCTAAAGCAGCGAGCTAGTAATCTTAAAAAGAAGGTGAAAAAAAATCTACCTGTTAGTTACATCTGAAAACTCAAGTTAACAAATGATTACTGTTTGCAAATGAGAGCTTCTGAACTTTTGAAAATGATCAAATTTCTGTTTTCTACCTTCATGAATATACATTGTGTTCACTCAATATGCACAAGCCAGTTAAATAACTCAGTAGGTCTGAAATGAAAAAGAACTATGCTTGGGAATCAATCTCCCCCAAGATCCAGCTATACCACTCTTGGGCATATACCCAAGGAATGCTCAATCATACCACAAGGGCACTTGCTCAGCTATGTTCATATCAGTATTATTTGTAATAGCCAGAACCTGGAAACAACCTAGATGCCCTTCAAC
>CABHPP010099786.1:2618-32296 GCA_902168425.1 Peromyscus attwateri
AATGGATTAATTTAAGCTATAAGAACAGTTAGTAAGAAGCCTGCCACGGCCATACAGTTTGTAAGCAATATAAGTCTCTGTGTTTACTTGGTTGGGTCTGAGCGGCTGTGGGACTGGCAGGTGAAAGAGATTTATCCTGACTGTGGGCCAGGCAGGAAAACTTAAGCTACAGGTCCTGTCTCAGAGAGAGCTGTGGGAGGGGCTTGAAGGAGAAGGGGAAACATCAAAGTCAGTGAAAGAAAGCCAGGATCTCCCCAGAGCTTTAAGATGACTGCTGAAAATAAGGAGGATACCTCAACAGGAGTCGGAGTCGGCGGTTTGTCTGGTAATGTGTGATGTCCTTTAAATCATGTGCTGGTGCGGCTCACCGTCGTTTTCTCCATACTAATTTCAGGACCCACAGGAGTTACTAAATAAGCAAGAGTCCAAGGGACTTGAGGGTTTCTGTCAGAGAGAGATGGCCATTACAGCAGCTGGTTGAAGATCTCCTGGCAGTGGCTGGAGAGACAGCTTAGAGCCCAGAGGACCCAAAGTTGGTTCCCAGCACTCACATCAACCCATTGGATAGCTCTCTGTTGCCTTTAACTCCAGCTCCAGGGGGATCTGATGCCCTCTTCTGGCCTCTGTGAGCACCTGCATGCACGCACAGACACAAGTAACATAGTAAAATAATGTTTTCTGGTCGATGGCTTGAGGGCACTAAGTACCACTGCTTCAGAGCAAGGGGACCTCTAGGCTGAGGAGCCTGGGAGTGGGGTCCCTCTGAGAATCAGGTTTCACCAGCCCCTGCCTGGTCATCAGCCCCTGTCCTAATACCTGAGAGGCTGAGGGACGCTTCTCCTTACCTTCTCTGAGAGATAGTTGATTCACGTTTCCTAATGAGCTGGCTCCCAATCTCCCTTCTAGAGGGCAAGGCCAGAGTGGCCACCCCAACTGTGACAAATATTGATCTTTCCAGAGCCCACGCAAATGCTAGGGCTCAAGCCACCAGCTGGCCTTCCCCAGCTAGGAAAACATCGGGGGATTGGGGCACCGCTATAAGCCTCTTGCAGTGTCTGTCTGCCAAAAACAGGCATTTTTATTCTTCTCTCTCTCTCTCTCTCTCTCTCTCTCTCTCTCTCTCTCTCTCTCTCTCTCTCAATGGAATTTTAAAACAGCCAGGAACTTAGGGAAACTCAAAGGATAACAGTCTTAACAATTTACATAATGCAAGGGTTGAGGAAGAGGACCAAAAGCCGTCCTTTTAAATTGTGTGACACAGTTTAAAATAGTGAACCTTGGCTGGCACAAAGCCACAGTGCTCCCAGCACAATTAGACCGCACTTAAGACGGCTCAGCCAATCAAAGGCCTTGATTGGCGGAACATCTCTAACCTGTAATCTCTCCACCCAGGCCAGACCAACTAAGGCTGGCTGAACTGCTCCATCGGTGGTTGTCAGGCCGGTGACTAATGCTCACCCACCCATCCCCATCCCTCCCCCATCCACCCCCTACGCCTTCACTAAGGCTAACCGGACTGCTCCCCTGGATGTTGTCGGGGTGTCAACCGCTCATTTCAGAAACATTGCTGTTTGTGGCTTTGGTCTGTTCTCCCCAAATGCCAACTCTGGTCACTGTGGAGGCTCCTGGCTAGAAGTGAGGCTGTTATCTGAACACTGGGCCTGCCCTGGGGATGTCCTGACCCATTACCATGCTGTGGGGACATCTTACTGGGAAGCAGAGCTGGTGTCACACTAGTCAGGCTTCAGGAAGAGTTACTTACAGTTGGAAATCTGTGGCCAAGAGGACTCAGGCCCAGTGGCTAATCTGTTTAATCATTCGCCCATTCAACCAACGTTTCCCAAACACCTACTTGGTATCCGTGCAGAATCAAGAAGCCCTGGCGTCCAATCTTCTTCCAGCCTGACTCCCAGTCCTCACACCAGGCTCACTGTTTTGTGTGGCACGCACACTTGTGGATACATGTAATGTGTAACATCCAACATATGGCATCAGGAGTCACTGGCAAATGTCACGCAGGAAGAACACATTTATGCCATCAACGGTCTCCTCGGGAGGCAGAAGCACGTCAAACCTCGGCTCGGCCGCATCCTCCATGTGGGTGACCTTGCAGTCCCTCCTCAGGTGCTCATTTGTCAGCCTCTAACAACTGTGGGGAGATGGAGTGGCATTGCCTAGGTAGTGTCCCGAGAATGCTGCAGGGGCCTTTCTATACATCAACAAATGAGAACACAGCACCATTGTCCTAACGCTCTTTACCATAGAAATTCCAGTGACATCTGTGTGAAGCCAGCACAACCACTCAGCCCTGGGTGTCACTGTTTACAAGCACAGGTCATCATGGGATGCCAACGCCATGGGCACTAGGCACGACTTCAAGGTATACTGCTTCAGGAAGGATGGAGGACAGCCGTGTCTGGTATGTATCTGCTTGAAGGAGTGCGTGTGTGTGTGTGTGTGTGTGTGTGTGTGTGTGTGTGTGTACGTACGCGTGAGAGAAAAGGACGGGAGGGACAGGGAGGCTGTGCCAGCCATAGTTCCTGTAGGAACACAGGGCCACTGTGGTCCAAATGGCTGAGAGGACACAGAGTAGAGAGGGAGGGAGGTGTCAGCTGGGGGTTCCACCAGGTTTGGGGTTCAGTGGAAAAGCACTAGCTGGGGGAGTTGGCCCACAGAGGAGACCCAGCTGACTATACACAGTGCTCAGGAGGAAGGGGAGCCTGGCTTCTTCCAGTAGACAGCAGGAGGTTGGGGGATTGGAGGACAGCCTCCACAGGTCAGCCCCTCTACAAGACCAAGCAAAACACAGGCAAGCCAGGACCCAAGGGCAGCACCTTGGACAGGCAGAGCTCACAAGGGACTTTAAGTTGGATCCCGGCTAGAGATAATCTGCCACAGTGTACATGTATGCTGATGCAGCCTGGACTACATAGTGAGTCCCAGGACAGCCAGGGCTACATAGTGAGTCCCTGTCTCAGAGAAAAAAAAGAAAAAGAAAAAAAAAAAAACCAAAAAGCTGGGCATGGTGGCATGCACCTTTAATCTCAGCACTTGGGAGGCAGAGGCAGATAGATCTCTATGAGTATGAGGCCAGCCTGGGCTACAGAGTGAGTTCTAGGACAGCCAGGAGTACATAGTAAAACTCTGTCTTAAAAACAAACAAAAAAAAACCCATATACATAAAACAAAAGAACATGTGCGCTGCTGCTGCATACATTCACACAGCACACACTAAAAACACATGCACATACCATGTACATATGCATATTACACACACTGAAAACATATGTACACACACACACATGCACACACACACACACACAGAGAGAGAGAGAGAGAGAGAGAGAGAGAGAGAGAGACACTCCCATGTCCCTCTCCTGTGGAAAGATGATCTTGTGTGACCTTTTCATCCTCTCCTAAATGAAAGGCACTACGCCATCCAGCTCCAGAGCCCTCTGGTGTGCCTCTGGTGTATGGAAACTCACTTCAGTTTGAAGCTAGTAAGCGTTAAAAGGCTTGTCCCCCGACAGCCTCATGATGTTCACGCTCGCTGCGCCACACGCTATAATGGAACAGCACACGGCACTTAGCCGCCAGAGATCAGACGCGTTCTCCCTCTGCATTGACGTGTGATTTCAGGTGCCATGTTGCTGTATGCTAATGTCTATATATTGCAAAAATACAGCACAAACCCGGATTACACACCTCTGCACAGGAATCCCAGCAAGTGGCTCTGCCTCCATGTCAACACTGTACAGTGAGCACTTGCCAGAGAAGCCCGGCGCTCCTGTTACCGCTCCAGAGAGAAGCCACTGTGGTGTCAGAGGGGAAAGAGAAACAGCTTGTCAGGGTCTGCAAGGCTGGCGTCCAACACAGTGGCTGCATCTGGACACTCACGGGGTTGTACATCTGTGACGGACAGGGAGTCACTGGTTATTGGTGAGCCCAGAGGTCAAGCTGACTTGACCAGCTGTCACATCCATCCCCACCACGGGCATCTCAACAGACTGCATCTAGTGGCTGAAATCAACTCAGTAAGCTGCAAGCAGAATTCCAGGGGAGCTTTTTAAAATTAAAAATGACTGTTTTATGTGTCTATGTGGGGGATATGAGTGTGTGTGTGTGTGTGTGTGTGTGTGTGTGTGTGTGTGTGGGTGTGTGGTGTGCATCAGTGGAGGACAGAAGTCAGTGTATAGAAATCTGGTCTCCCCCTCCGCCATGTGTGTCCCGAGGGATGGAACTCAGGCATCAGGCTGGTAGCAGGCATCTTTACAGATGGAACCATCTCCACAGCTCCGGAGTGGGAGGCAGGCTTTTAATATTAGCATTTTCCAGTTGAACCTGACCTGTCCCCACGCATGGACAACATCTCAAGCCTTTGTTCTCCTTGGTGAGTGGTGCTGTTTTGAGGCGCTGTGGGACCCTTTGGGAGGCAGGGCCTAGCTAGTGGAAGTAGGTCACAAGGGGCAGGTCTTTGAAGGTTGTGACCTGGTCACAGCTTTCCAGAGCCTTCTCTGTTTTCTTTGAGAAGCCACTGCGGCATGCCCACTCCTCCACTACAACCTCTGCGTGCCTTCTCCGTAGCGACGAACTACAATCCCCTGAAACTGAGTCAAATAAAAAAGTCTCTCCTTCCAGTTGTTAGGGTTTTTGTCACAGGGATGCAGTGAAATGACACAGAGTTGGAAAGACTCGACATGGAAAGTTCTGAAACCTCCAATGGGAGTTGGGATGTGCGGGGCGGTTACCAGGTTTTGATAGATAAATGCCTTTCTTATGGTGAGTTACGGGTATATCGGTGAAAGATCCTGGCCAGTTCTCTCTCACACGTGGATTAGCACTAGGGAAGCTGGAGCTTTCTTACTCTGATTTACAATCCTGCTCTCACAGGAGCAGATCCGTCCGCCTGACAGGCTGCCTGACAGGCTGCAGATGGGGGATGTCGGCAGCTGGAGTGGCGGGTGTCCAACACCCAGGTCAGGACTGATGGAGCTTCATCAGCAAGCCTCATTCATAGTCAACATCTGCCCTGGGTCATCAGACCCAAAAATAGCTAGCTTCCTAGTGCCACTCGCTGCAGGGTCCCTGGTCCCTGATGCTCATCCAGCCCGATGGCGTCATCCTGCCGTGGATTCTCCCCTAGGTGAAAACCAGACCTGAGAGTGGCAAGGGCTACTTCCTTGTGGACAGGGCTGCTCCTCCTAGCCCAGCGTGTGCTCCTAGGGGCCCAGGTGTGAGGACCCAGTTGTCTCCTGATACCTGGAGACACTGAGGTTGCAAGTGTCTTTGAGGATCCCTATAAACATGAGAGGCCGTGAGGCAGAACTTGCTATCTCTAGTGTAAGCTAGGCTCCAGGCAAGGGATCCTCCAAGCAGCAGATGGGAACAGATGCAGAGGCCCACAGTCAGACAGTATGTGGAGAGAGAATCTAAATTGGAGGTCTCCATCAACTACCTCCCCTCAGAGCTCAGGAAATCCCATGGGAGAGGAGGCAGGAGGATTGTAAGAGCCAGAGCGGATGAAGGACAGCAGGAGAACAAGGCCCTTTGAATCAACTAAGCAAGGCACATATGAGCTCTCAGAGACTGAAGTAAAAGCACAGGGCCTGCAGGGGTCTGCACCAGGTCCTCTGAGTACATGTTATAGCTATTAGCTCAGTGTTTTTATGGGACTCTTGACTAGGAGAAGGAGGGGATCTCTGATTCCATTGCCTGCTCTTAGGACTCTTTTCCTCCTCTTGGGTTGCTGTGTCCAACTCCACAATGATAGTTTTTGCTTCATCTCATTATATTTTATCATATCTGGTTGTTGTCTCTTAGAAGCCTGTTCTTTTCCAATGAGAGACAGAAAGCGAGTGGAGGGGGATCCAGAGGGGAGGTAGGGAGGAAGGGGAGGAGTAGAGGGAGGGGAAACTGTAATCAAGATATGTTGTATGAGAAAAGAATCTACTTTCAATTTTAAAAAGAGTTTTTTAAAAAAGACATTTTAAGGTGTATAAGGATAGAAGCACAGCAGCCAGACCCTGCCATTGTTTGGATGAGTAGGTTATGAAGAGCCCTCCCCGAACCATAAGCACTGGGGAAATGTTTTGGAATCTAGAAAGTGTTTATATTTGTTGAGTAATACATGTCAGTCAACAAAGCTGCAATTCTGCCCACTGACTTGTGGAGGGTTTAATTTAGAAGTCAGTTGGATCCTATCTGAGGTCAGGATTGAACAGCGGGGACTAACTGGAGCCTGTGCTGGCTGGTTTGTGTCAACTTGACACAAAGTAGAGTTATCAGAGAGGAGGGAGCCTCAATTGAGCAAATGGCCCCATAAGATGGGGCTGTAAACAAGCCTGTAGGGCATTTTCTTAATTAGTGATCGATGGGGGAAGGCTCAGTCCAGTGTGGGTGGTGTCATCCCTGGGCTGGTGGTCCTGGGTTCTATAAGAAAGCAGGCTGAGCAAGCCATGGGGAGCAAGCCAGTAAGCAGCACCTGGCTCCGGGTCTGCCTGGTTGGAGTTCCTGCCTCGGCTTCCCCCAGTGGACTGTGACTCAGCACATGGAAGCCAAGTAAACCCTTTCCTCCCCGAGAGTTCTTTTGGTCACGGTGTTTCGCCACAGCAACAGCAACACTAAGGCAAGGCTCCAGCCGGAAACAAGTAAAGCCAGACAGATCTAGTTGAAACCTCGGGCTGCGTCATTTACTGTTTCTTTAAAATTATCTTGTTATGTTTTATGCTAAGTTCATATTAAAACTCAGTTTTCACTTTTATGAACATTTTTTTTTTGGGAAAGCCCTTATACATGTACAAGTTCTGTGTGTGTGTGTGTGTGTGTGTGTGTGTGTGTGTGTGTGTGTGTGTATGTGTCTGTCTGTCTGTCTCTTCTGTGTGCGTGTGCATGTGTGTGTGTGTGTGTGTGTGTGTGTGTGTGTGTGTGTGTGTGTGTAAGAGTACAGGTGTGCTTGCCTGTGCCCCTGTGGAGGCAGAGGGTGACTTTGGGTGTCTTCTCTTATCACTTTTTACCTTTCGAGACAGGGTCTCTCACCGAACTTGAAGCTTTCTCTTTCAGATGAATCCACAGGATCTGCCTGTCTCTGTTCCCCCAACACTAGGGTCACAGGTGCATGCCACCACACCCACCACTCTGGGGATCCGAACTCAGGCCCTCATGCTCATTCAGAGTATTAGTCAGAGTTCCCTGAATGAGCAGAACTGACACACTTCATAAACGTTCAAAGAGGACTTACTAGACCGTCGGCTTACAGGATGCGGTCCAGATATTGCAACAATGGCTGCTTGGAGGAAGCTTCTCCAATGATGACTGGATAAGGCACTGATCTATGAGTGTAGCAGAATACCATTAGGAATCATTTTATTTTATTTTTTATTTTTTAGACCAATCATGTTTGGTTTTACCCTAGACCTCTTGGCTTTCTAGTCTCTGGTTCTTGGTTACCCAAGCAGTGTCAGGTATGGGTTTCTTCTTGTGGAGTGGGCTTTAAGTCACATCAGATATTGGCTGGCCACTCCCACAAGTTCTGAGCTACCATAGCATATTTTGCAGGGAGGACAGAGTCCTAGGTCAAAGGTTTTGTGGCTGGGTTGGTGTCTATGTTTCTCTTTTGGTAACACAGTATACCTTCCTGCACCAAATAGACTAGAACATAAGGGCGAAGGCTCCTTGACTTCTCCATGTTCAATGAGTTGTGTGGATGTTGTCCTTGACAATGGTGTCTGTTTGTGGAGAGCAACCCTTTGTCTTAGCATCAGCCTGGGTTGTTTGGGATTTCCAGGGGACCCCCTTGGCAACAACTCAATTAAATGCAACCCAGTCCCTCCACTAGAAGCCTTTCCTAGCTACAAGACATGGCCAGTTGAGACTTGGTATGTCCCATTACTGCAAGCCCTGATTAGGATCACTGTAGTAGGAGGCTTTTCTCTCTCCCATTCCATCCCTCAGCCATTTCCAAATAATCATTCAGAGGCTTAATATCAATTATAAATGTTTGGCCAATGGCTCAGACTTATTATTAGTTAGCTCTTACATCTAAATCAACCCATTTCCATTCATCTAAGTGGTCATGGCATTACCAGTCTGCTGACATGTTGTTCCTTGGGGGTCTGGATGGTGCCTCCCCCAACTCTGCCCCTCTTCTTCTGTATCTTTGCTTAGATTTCCCACCTGACTCTATCCTGTCTTGCCATAGGACAAAGAAGCTTTACTTATCAACCAATGAGAGCAACACGTATTCATGGCATACAGAAAGACATCCCCTAGCATTTTCCCTTTTCTGTCTAATCAAAAAGGAAGGTTTTAACTTCAACACAGTAAAATTATATACAACAAAACAGTTATTAAGTAAGAATTACAGTAACAATTTCTAATCTATTTGAATTTTGCAAAATTAAAGAAAATACCCTATCATCTATCCTATTTTTGTGAGTCTAAAGTTTCATATCTAGTTTATCTTTTATCATAACTGAGGAAAACTATAATTATAATTATCTAGTCTTCAACTCCATCAAAGACCCCAGAAGGATATAATATTACCTGAGTAAACAGGAAGTGCATTGCAAGCAACTTCCAAAAATCTAGAAATGACAGAGACATCTGGCTTCCTGGACATAAGAAAAAGTTCTTCTGTAACATCAGGACATCCATCTTTAGCCTATAGGTTTAGAGTCTCTGGCAGACTTTTCAGTGAAGCAGGAAATTTGAAGGACTGTCCTGCCTATATTGGCAAAGTTTATCAGTTGCTTTCCTCTGTGTCCTGCAGAATGTCTGGCAGTTTCTTCTGTGAAGCAGGAACCTGAAGGACCATACCATCTTGTTTTGGCAAAGTTCAGCAGTTACTATTAATTAAAAACAAAGCTGCAATGAACATGGTTGATCAAGTGTCCTTGTGGTAGAATATATGTTCAAGAGTGGTATAGCTGGGTCCTGAGTTATGTCAATTCCCAATTTTATGAGGAACTGCCTATCTTTGTTAGGGTTTTATTGCTGTGAAGAAACACCATAACCATGGTAACTTTTATAAAGGAAAACATTTAATTGGGGTTTGCTTATAGTTCAGAGGTTTAGTCCATTATCATCATGGCAGGAAAGCATGGTGGCATGCAGGCAGACACAGTGCTGAAGCAGAGCTGAGATTTCTGCATCTGGATTGGCAGGCAGCAGGAAATGACTGACATGCTGGGCATGGCTTCAGTATCTGAGACCTCAAAGCCCGCCCCCCAGTGACCATTTCCTCTGATAAGGCCACACCTATTCCAACAAGGCCATGCCTCCTAATAGTGCCACTCCCTATGGGCCTATGGGTGCCATTTTCTTTCAAACCACCACCCTGCCAAATTGAGTTCCACAGTGGCTGTACAAGTTTGCACTCTCACCAGCAATGAAGGAGTGTTCCCCTTGCACTACATCCTTGCCAGCATGAGCTGGCACTTGTGTTACTGGTCTTAGCCATTCTGACAGGTGTTAAGATGGAATCTCAAAGTAGTTTTGACTTGCATTTCCCTAATGACTAAGGATGCTGAACATTTCCTTAAGTGTTCCCAGCCATTTGAGATTCCTCTGTTGATAATTCTGTTTAGATCTGTACCTCATTTTTAAATTAGATTATTCATTTGTTTGTTTGTTTTTGATATCTAGTTTCTTGTGTTCTTTATATATTTTGGATATTAATCCTCTATCAGATGTGGAGTTTGTAAAAATATTTTTCTATTCTGTAGGCTGCTGCTTTGTCCTATTGATGGTATCCTTTGCCTTACAGAAGCTTTTCAATTTCATAGTGTCCCATTTATTAATTGTTGATCTTAGTGCCTGCATGATTGGTATTCTGTTTAGAAAGTCTTCTCCTGTGCCAATGAATCCAAGCTATTCCCCACTTTCTCTTCTATTGGGTCCAGTATAACTGGATTTATGTTGAGGTCTTTGATCCACTTGGACTTGAGTTTTGTGCAGGGTGAGAAATATGGATCTATTTGCATTCTTCCACATGCTGACATCTAGTTAGACCAGCACCATTTGTTGAAGATGCTGTCTTTTTTCCATTTTGTATTTCTGGCTTCTTTATAAAAAATCAGGTGTCCATATGTGTATGGATTTACGTCTGGGTCTTCAATTCAATTCCACTTACCAATGTGTCGGTTTGTATACCAATACCACACAGTTTTTATTGCTGTAGCTCTGCAGTCAACTTGAAATCAGGAACGGTGATGCCTCCAACTGTCTTTTTTTTTTATTGTTTTATTGTTCAGGATTGTTTTAGCTATCCTGGGTTTGTTGTTTTTCCATATGAGGTTGAGAATTGTCTTTTCAAAACAATTTATAAATTTGTTTATAAATAAAATAGGTTTATAAAGAATTATGTTGAGATTTTTAATGGGGATTGCATTGAATCTGTAGATTGGTTTTGTAGGATGGCCATTTTTACTATGTTAATCCTACTGATCCATGAGCATGGGAGATGCTTTCTGTATTTGGATACCTTCTTCAGTTTCTTTCTTCAAAGACTTGAAGTTCTTATTATGCAAGTCTTTCACTTGATTGGTGAAAATTACCTCAAAGATATTTTATATTACTTGAGGCTATTTGTGAAAGTCTTTTTTGTTTGTTTTTGTTTTTTGTTTTTAGTTAGTCTTGTATCCTGACACTTATATACACTATCATATCATCTGCAAATAACAATACTTTGATTTCTTCCTTTCCAATTTGTATCCACTCGATCTCCTTTAGTTGTCTTATTGCTCTAGCTAGAACATCAAGTACCATATTGAATAGATAAAGAGTGGACAGCCTTGTCTTGTTTCTGATTTTCTGTTTTGAGTTTCTCTCCATTTAATTTGATGTTGGCTGCCGGCTTGCTGTGTATTGCCTTTATTACGTTTAGGTATGGCCCTGTATCCCTGCTCTCTCCAGGACTTTTATCATGAAGGGGTGGTGGATTTTGTACATTTTTTTTCTACAGCTAATGAGATGATCATCAGATTTTAAAATTTCACATTCGGCTAATTCAGTGTTGAGCAAGATGCTGGGAGTCCACATTTCTGTTAACAAAGAGATTTACCAGGTTGGGTTTCTTCCCCTTTGCTCTGGTTTTTGTTTGTTGTTATTGTAGTCTTTTCAGGAGAAAAAAATTCTTCTATTCTTATTTTAACAAGACATTATCAAGAGCACATACTCGCATCTCTGTGAGTTTCAAGAAGAGCATAGTGTTTTTCTCTTCTTTCCATCTATAAGGAGGGTAAATGCAGCTTTCTGGCATTGGACCAACATGCATGCAAAGATGAGTCACTGGGTTGGCTTGCTGGCATTTGTGTGGAAACTGTGCACTTACACAACCATGTGATGTTGGCATGCATTGCTCATGAAGTCCTTTGCTATCACAGCATGGAAATACGTGGCTGAGTCTGTCCACATTTGTACAGTCCAGCTCACAAGCACACTCGCAGCTGCCCCTTCCACCTTTTGGGGATCAGCTGCATCTGACCAGTCTCCATTCTCACTAGAACAAGTGGACACAGAATGGGAAGGTAAGAAAGGGGTGGCGTGGCCGTGGCAGAGGCAGCAGGGCAAGAGTAAGGAGCAGGTAGTGAGTGAGCACCCATGAGGCAGAGGCGGCATCTGACAAAAATTGGTCCTTGAAGGCAGAGGCACAGAGGCAAGAAGTTCTTGTGCACTGGCCTGCCTCTGTCATCCTCCTCTGCTCTTCCAGCACCAAAACCTGGATACTGACTATCAGGTGAATTCACAGGCATTTCGAGAGTTTCCCGTGTTGTAAATGCTTTATGTATTTCTCCCTCAGACCCTCCAGGAGAGGAGGCACAGCAGATGCTCTGAGGGCACCCACTGCATCGGGTTCCAGCCCTGCCCAGCTCCCTCTGTGGGGAGCCCGGGCAGCGCAGGCCTTGCCGTTGCTTCAGCTCCCTTATCTCACCCAGGCAGACTCGCTGGGTCCTCCATGCTCCACACTAATCTTGTCTTAAGCTGGTCTGTGCTGGGATCTGTCTGCCCTGTGCCAGGGACCTGGCTGCCATCTGTATGGAATTGTTGGCCTCTCGATTGTGATGACTGAACATCCAGGCTGAGCCCCACATCTCTATCAGTTACTAAAGAGGCTTTGCTCACCCCTAATAAGCTTGGCAGGGTAGAGAGGGCTTCCTGTTGGATCTGTCAGTTCCACACAGCGGTTCTGTCTTCCTCTGAGTCCTGATTTCTGGTCAAAGGTCAATGTATAATAATAATTGTAATATCCCTATACTGTCATAACAGAAGGTGGCATTTGTATAGGAATTCTTTCTATAACCTCTCCTCTAGTTTTCACTGGAGAGATGAATTTTACAGATGGGGAAACTGGGCCCTGATTGGCTGAGTACTGTGAGGCCCTAAGCAGAGGTCTCTACCCACTGTACTGCCACACCTCTATGCCTCCCATGCTGCCTGCAGTGGCCCAGGGCCTCAAGTCCAGTCACTTCAAGTGCCGTTCCTCTGATGGAAGAAGGCGGGTGCCTGGAGAAGGCCACCACACAGTCCTCACTGGGATGGCTGGAGCTGCCGGGAAACATGGGTTCTGGGGGTTGAATTCAGGTCATCAGGCTTGCATATTTGGGTAGCAAGCTTTTTTTTAAATCCAAGAAACCATCTCACCAGCACATTCCAGAATTCTTGCTTCTCAGCTGATGAAGGGCTCTTTTCCTATGTCCCCATAATTCTCTCCATTTCTCTTTCTCTCCTGCTTCAAAGAGGGGGAGCAGAATAGGTAGAGGGCAGGGAGGCCATGACAACCTGCATGAGTTCTAAGGGGAATGACCCCGCAGAGACTCCCTGAATAAGGGAAGGCAATCAAGCTCAACGTTCCCTCAGTTTCCCCTGGCAGCACCGTGGAGAGGCAGCTCTATCTCCCTCAGACATACCCTGGGACAGACCGTATAAGCATTGCGCACCACATTCCTGGAGGAGCCTGAGCAGCAACCTCAAACTCCACTGTGGGTTTACAGCTTGTAAAGCTCTGGGTCAGAGGGAAGAAGAGCTGTGTTCAGCCACATGCACAAGGCATTTCCAAGTTCTGTGTCCATAACTTTTTCCCCCTTGGGTGGGTTAAGCAGCTAGGGGAGGTGGGGCTTATATTGCCTCATGGTTCAAGGGCATACAGGCTGTCATGGAGGGGGAAGGGACAGTGCAGGAAGCTCCATGGTAGCAGAAGTATGTAGCTTACATCTAGGTGGAACAGGAAGCAGAGAATGAACAGGAAGGAGGGCAGGTTATACAATCTCAAGGCCCGCCCCAAGTGACCCACTTCCTTTAAACAGGCTTCATTTAAAGACTTTGGAGCCTGATAAGCCAGGGACCAAGTGTTCAAACATGGAACCTGCCGGGACATTCCCTCTTTAAGACATCACACTGGCATCTTTCTTCTTATCTCATTCACCCTCGCTGGCAGTTCGTCAGCTTTGTTATTGATTTTCTCTGTTGCTTTTCTGCTCTCCGCTTAACTTGGTCCCTTATTGTCGTTATTTTCTCTCTCACTTACTTGGGTTTGATGTATGCTTTGTTCAGTTCCCAGATACAGAAGATCAGATTTCTGATGTGCAAATTCTATTGTTTTCTAACAAAATATTTCATGCTATAGATCCCTAGGTTTATGTTTTGAATGAATTTCCTCTCCTCTTTGGTTAAAAATCTCCCACAAATTTTAATATAGTAAACTTTCATTTTAATTCAGCTCACAGTATTTCCACTTAAGTCTTATTCTTGTATTTTTTTTTTTTTGGTAAAAGATTTGCTTTTTTGTTTTTAACTGTACATGTGCATGTGTATGTCTGTGTGTGGGTATGTACACGAGTGCAGGTGCCTCTGGAGGCCAGAAGAGGGCGTCAGATCCCCTGGAGTTAAAGTTATAGATGGTTGTGGGCCACCTGATAAAGGTGCTAGGAACTGAACTTGGGTCCTCTGCAAGAGCAAAAAGCACTCTTAACCTCTGAGCCGTCTCTCCAACCCCCTCCCTTTTAAAAAAAAATTACATGTATCTTACTCAACTTCAAGTATTTGTGGATTATTTCAGTGTTACTTTGTTGTTATTCTACTATTTTATTATGTACAGAGAGCATGCTTTGAATAACTCATATTGAAAAAAAAACTTGAAGCTTTGTTCTAGGCCATAGAATATGTTTTATCTTAGTACATAGTCCACATTCACTTGAAAAGATACATCCTACTGGCTGGGGGTGGAGCTGTATGTGTCAGTCAAATCTGCTTGTCCAGATGCATCCCTTAGGTCCTCTCTGTCCTTGCTGTCTGTGTGTTTTATGTCAACTGAACACAAGCTAGAGTCATCTGAGAGAAAGGAACCTTAATTAAGAAAATGCCTCCATAATATTGGGCTGTGAGCAATCCTGTAGGGCATTTTCTTAATTGGTGATTGATGGGGGGAGGGCCCAGTCCATTGTGGGTGGATCCACCTCTGGGCTGGTGCTTCTGGGTTCTGTAACAAAGTAGGCTGAGCAAGCCATGAGGAGCAAGCCAGTCAGCAGCACCCCTCCATGGTCTCTGCATCAGCTCCTGCCTCCAGGTTCCTGCCCTGCTTGAGTTCCTGTTCTGACTTCCTTTGATGATGAACAGTGATGGGGATGTATAAGCTAAATAAACTCTTCCCTCCCCAAGTTGCTTTTGGCCTTAGTGTGTGGTGGTATTGTGTTTCCCAAAATATTGTACACCCTAATAAATTTATCTGGGGTCAGAGAACAGAACAGCCACTAGATACAGAGACTAGAAAATGGTGGCACTCACGCCTTTAATCCTAGCATTCCAGAGGCAGAAATCCATCTGTTCAAGGATACAGCCAAGCATGGTGACTCACGTCTTTAATCCCAGAAAGCGAGCCTTTAATCCCAGGGAGTGACGGCAGAAAGAGAAAGATATATAAGGTGTGAAGACCAGAAACTAGAAGCATTTGGCTGATTAAGCTTTCAGGCTTCTAGCAGCACAGTTCAGCTGAGAGCCATTCGGATATGAGGACTCAAGAGTCTTCCAGTCTGAGGAAACAAGATCAGCTGAGAAGTTAGCCAGATGAGATTAGCTGTGGCTTGTTCTGTCTCTCTGACCTTCCAGCATTCACCCCAATAACTGGCCCCAGGTTCGTTCTTATTAATAAGACTCTTTAAGATTCATGATACATTGGTGTTTCATCACAGCAACAGTAACTCTAACTAAGATATTGTCTATTAACTTACTCTGTCCATTATAGAGGGGGCCCAGAAAAATCCACATATGGCTGTAGGTTTGATTGTGTGTTTTGCTTTGTAAATTCTGGAGTTCTTCTTTTAGATCCATGTATATTTTATTGTGCCCTCTTGATGACCAACTGCTTCTCCATCCCTGGTAATCATTCTTGTTCTGCAGTCTACTTCATTTGATACCACACAAGCAATCAGACTTCCTTTCCTATCATGTTTGAATCTTTTTTTATATATTGTTATATGTATGTGTGGGCGGGGTGGGGGGCAGGTGCACACATGGTCCATGTGTAGCAATCAGAGAACATCCTGTGAGAATTGGTTCTTTTCCCATCATGTGGGTTGTGGGGATTGAACTCAGGTTTGGCACCAGGTGCCTTCATAGGTTAAGCCCTCTCTCTGGCTCCATATTTGCATCTAATCTGTTCTGACCCTTTTGCTTTGGGCTTGTTTTTTCACCTTAAAGTGGGTTTCTTGTTGACAGCATATAGTTGAGTCTCTGTGGCTATCCCAATCTGACATACTGGCGAGTTTGGACTGTTTATATTTAATGCACCATTGATATGTTTGTATATTATATTACTATCACAGGCTTGACTTTTGCTTATCTCTACTCTCTTGATATCTCTAGTATGTTTTTTTTAATTACTTGAAATTTTCTGTATTCTACCCTAATCCACTGACTTTGTCACTGTGCTTCCTTTTGTGTTTTTCTTTGCTTTTAGTAACTGGAACCCCAGCTTTCCTGGGTCTCCATCCTGCTGACCTTCAGACTTGAGTTACCTTATTGACTCTCAGTCTAGGGCTACACCATTCCCCACTCTCCTTCCTGCCTGTACACCATGAATACTATAGGGTTTTGTGGTCTTTGTAATTATGTGTAGTAAATCCCTTAAAATAAAAATTCTTGGTAGGCACATGGGCTGCTCTTTCAGAGGACTCAGCTTTAAATCCTCACACTTACTTGGCAGCTCACAACCATGGCATCTAAAGCCATCTTCTAGCATCCATGGGCACTGGACACATGTGTTACATAGATATACATGTAGGTAAAACAAACAAAAAAAATAATTTTTAAACTCTCTCTCTCCCTGTTGTGTGTATATAATATGTATGTGTTATATATATATATATATATATATATATATATATATATATATATATATGTCACTTTGCCCTGTATGCATCCTATTGGTTCTGTTCCCGGGTGATACTGGGTAGATACATATTTTGGTCCCTTGCTAGAATCTAATTATCTACTGTAGAAACCTTGTCTTTCATGGTCATGAAGTACAGACATGCATACATGTGTAAAAACACACAGGTGCTAACACACACACCCTCAACCAGCCTGTAATCAAATGTATTACTTCAGTCAGAAACTCAGAGTAAATGAAGATGATTGTCTCCAGAGGAGTGACCAAACAGCATCTTCAATAGGCCTGGGCCTCTCCCTCAGATGCCCCTGTCAAACATTTAGACCTTTCAGGACCTAGAGCCCACACTGAGGGACTCTGTTAGCATGGTGGCATGGAGAAAATGTTCATCTTTTTTTTTTTTTCCTAAAGATTTATTTATTTATTATATATATAGTGTTCTGCCTGCATGTATGCCTGCAGGTCAGAAGAGGGCACCAGATCTCATTATAGATGGTTGTAGGCCACCATGTGGTTGCTGGGAATTGAACTCATGGCCTCTGGAAGAGCAACGTGCTGCTCTTAACCTCTGAACCATCTCTCCAGCCCAAATGTTCATCTTTTAATAGGCCTCTTCCAGCTTAGCGTCTAGACCAGAGACAGTGCGAGGCCTTCCTTCCTGACCAGCACAGTCTCCCAAATCAGATTTCCTTAGGGGAGCTCACACACCCGTGTCAACGGCTCAGCATCTCCTCAGTTGGAGCTCTGTTCCTTTTCTGAGGAACGTGCCCCAAGGATCCAGTGCCTATAAAAGGTGGTGGTGGTGCACGCCTTTAGTCCCAGCACTCGGGAGGCAGAGGCAGGCAGATCTCTCTGAGTTTGAGGCCAGCCTGGTCTACAGAGCTAACTCCAGGACAGGCTCCAGAGCTACACAGAGAAACCCTGTCTTGAGAAACCAAAAAAAAAAGGGGGGGGGGAGGTTCAAAGCCAGTGACATTTGAAGGCCAGCATCCTAGAGGTGTGACCACTAAGAACAGGGAAGTGTCTGTGCAAGCCCCACGGTGAGGGCCAGAAAGCTGTCACTGAGGTCTAGAAAACAGACATGATGGTGGTGCCGCTTCCAAAGTAGCCTGTGACAGGCTGCCTCAAAAAGAGCATTTTTGAATTTCTAATGGAAAAATCACATTTTTGTTATTGATTTTTATGTATTTTGGTGTGTTAGCATAGTTATGGTGGTAATTAGCATCTTTGTGTACTTAATGAAAACCAGCACTAAGTCTGTATATTTACAGACAAACGCCATAGACGTAGATAATAGCCCCAATTCCATGTTTGTGAACCGACAGTTCCCTCTAAACACAGAGTGGAAATCCAGCAATTATCACTACAGCTGTTTGTTAAAGTTGACAATAGATAAATAATGACCAGAAATCAATCTTTTCATTAAAATTCAAGAAACAAAAGATATCTAAAGGAATTTCATTATTTCCTTAAGAAGTCCAGGCCATTCCGCAGGAGGTAGCTGTACATACAGTTTCTGCTGTTGTGGTTCAAAATGGTCTCTTTCCACAGATGTGTGTCAAAATAAAAATGATATGTTCTAGTCAAGGTGAGAAGGCCGTGGGTCCCTCGCCTGCCCACAGCTCACCTTTCTCCACTTACTTTTCATGATTAGGGGGCATGTGCATACACACACACACACACACACACACACACACACACACACTCACGAATCTACGTATGTCACACAGAGAGATGCATTCAGTCTCAGATACATGCTCACACATATGTCCACATACATTTGCACCCATGCGCATAGATGCATTCATACAGTCTCACACCCATACATACGTTCACTCACACACAGAGAAGATGCATTATAGTCTTGGGGACTCATGGTGGGTGAGTCAAAGTGCACACAGGTTTTATTTTCTCTACCCACAGGAACAAGTTTGTTCTTGTCCTCAGTAACACCACACTTTCAAGAGCTCCGATCTTAACTCCCTCAGCACACTGAGCTCAGTTATTTGCACCCCACATTAACTGTGTTGTGGGCTTTTACAACAGACCCGAGGACAAGAATTACAACCCAGCAAGGTGAAGCAGGCCTGACTTCCCATCGTTCAGAAGGAAGAGCAGAACATGCTGCTCTCAACAGCCACAGCAGGGGAATGCCGCTGCCTGGGTCGCACCTCTCCAGAATGGATGCGGTCTCTGGGGCCCACTTTTCCCATGCTCATGCCCATGCTGGGCACATCCAGAGCCAGCTGCGCCCAGGAAGAGCCTGCTCAGAGAGATCCTGGCTTCCTAACTCTTTACTGAAAACACATGTTCCAAATCAACCTACCTGAGACCCATAGTCAGTGCAAGCCATTCCTCCCCAGGACCTCACACCTCTCCCTCTCCTCAGACACTCATGTGACCCTGCGAGCTTGAGATGATGCCGGCTTCTGACCACAGACTCGAAACAAGGTGTCACTCAGGCTGGAAGGACAGGATCATCCTCACAGTGCGTTCCTTAAAGGACACATAGGACTTTCCATTTCAAGGCTGGAGACACTTTCTTCCTTTCCCCTGTCTCCTTAAATGGCCCGTGTTTTAGATTAACCACAGTGGGTACACTACCCCATACAAGGAAAAGGCCATTTAGGAATTATGACCCTAATGACCAGCAGGACTGGAAGCATTTGAGTGGTCCCCAAACGGGCTGATGCGCACCCCCTGCCTCCATAAGATGGTCCCCGAGGAAGGCCTTCATGTCACTAGATACTGCTGCAAATGCCAGGCGAGCTGCATCCTGGGAAGGCCCATCATGGATGGGCAGCTCAGGCTGTGTTGTGAGAATGAAAGTACAGACAGAGAAAGGGACTGGGGCGGGGGGGGGGGGGGTAGGAAGGAGCAGATGCACCTGTAGGATTCAGCAGCAGAGGCAGGGGGTAAGCCCTCAGCCTGATCTTGGTGTGCATCCACATTAGGATGTGGGTGGGAGGAGCTACTGCCCCTCTTGGTCCAGCTGGCAGGCAGCACCATTGATCCGAGCATCCTTTCTAGGTGCTGGATCTGTGAGTGGGATGTGGGTACACCGGCTCAGAGAGACACATCCTTAGCTGTAGTTGGAGAAACAATTTCTGCTGGAGCCCCACTTGCTCACCTTGTCCCCACTGCTGCTCTGCTGGCGACACCTGAAACCCAGTTCCTAGACTGCAGGGCTTCCATTGCACCCCAGTTCCTGGGAGCTCAGCAAAGCCAAACCAGGCCATAGTTGGAGCCAAGCACTCTACAACAATGGCATCTTCAGCTATCCACACAGGATGGAAGTGGGCATCAGTGTCTCCAGCGTTATGGAAGGTCTGCCTCTTAGATGGTTTGGGAGAAGTGGATGCTTTTGTGTTTGTATATATGTATTTACATGCTCAGTTATACACATATGCCATAAACAAGTGTGTACACGTTATATGTTCCGTGTGTGTGTGTGTGTGTGTGTGTGTGTGTGTGTGTGTGTGTGTATACAAATCAGATGTGTTGTAACATGAATTGCTAAATGGTCTTTTAATAAAAAAAAATCCCGGTGCCAGATATTGGGTAAATGCTGAAAGATCAGAGAGACGAAGGAAGAAGTCACATCTTACCTCTAGGACTCCTCAGCCTGAAAAAGCCGCAGCTGATAGGCCTCTAGCCGAATGAGCTTCTTCAGCTGAAAAGGCTTCAGTCAAAAGAGCCTGTAGTTAGTTGAAAGGGACGCTTCTGCCGAAAAGCCTTTAGTTCCTGTCTCCTCACGCCTTATATACCTTTCTTGCTGGGATTAAAAGCGTGTGATTCCCAGTACTGGGATTAAAGGCGTGTGATTCCCAGTACTGGGATTAAAGGTGTGTGCCACCTGCCTGGCTCTGTTTCTCTCCTAGACTGAGTCAATATCATGTAGTCCAGGGTGGCTTTGAACTCACAGAGATCCAGACAGATCTCTGCCTCCCAAGTGCTAGGATTAAAGGTGTGTGCCACCACTGCCTGGCATCTATGTTTAATCTAGTGGCTTGTTCTGTCCTCTGATCTTCAGGTATATTTTATTAGGGTATACAATATATCACCACAATGTGTGTTTAATGTGAGTTCATATTATATGCAAGTACATATGTGAACAATTGTATTATACACACATGCATATATGTATGTATATATACATACATGCTATGAGTGCATATTTATCCATTATATATTGTAGATATATAGTATGGATGTTTTCTATATATGTATATTTGTGTGCTCAAGTACATACATACATGAATGTACATTATAACTATATATATCTATGTGGATATGTATGTATCTATATATTATATATGTGTATATGTTTATACTTGTATTTGATATTGGTATTTTATGTTATATTTTATTAGATGTATTTATATCATATGTGTATTATAACAATTAAATAAAGAACCCCCTTTTTTCCATTTAAATGCTTTAGAAAAGACAGGTGTCTAACTCACCTGTAGTTAGTAATTTCCTAGAAGAATAAGTTCAAAACAAAGCTATTCTTATGGGGAGTAACTCTTGCAAACCTACTGTGAAGCTTCGTGACCTACAGTGGACACACACAGGACACGCTCGGCCCTGCCTGAGCTGGTTCCCTGTGGACTCTGGCCACAACTGGCTCTTCCTCTCCACATTGATAGCTGCTCCCAGCTCATCTGCACTCTGGCTTTCTGTGGAAAGACACTCCACTAGCTTCCCTGGGCATTTTTGTAGATGGAAACAATGTGGGAATGGTGGCCAGGTCAAGCTCCCACTTCCCAGGTGGGCCTCTGAAGCATACGGGTCAGGGGCAGCAAGCCCCGTGCCCACTGTGGTGGATTCTCTATATGAGGGGCCTCTTGGGTCTGAGCAATCATTGGCAACTGCTGTCCTGAGGTGAACTGAGTCCCCAAAAGACATGTTTGCATCCAGGCCCAAGATGCCTGTGAGCACATCTGCAGATGTCTCTGGCCAAGGTAAAATGGACAGAGTGAACCTGCCTTAGGGAGAACAACCCAGTCAACAGGATCTGGGTGGAGAAGCACACCGGAAGGTTCCTTTACAGGCAGGACTTTCTGTGTCCTGGGTGAGCTCAGTACCTCCCCCATCCTCCACACCAGCCTCTGCTTTCCAGACCTATGTGGGCTTTAAATCATTGACAGCCTCATGGCACAAAGGCGGGGGTACAGCTAGTGAGACTTGGATGGAACAGTTTTGATGGAAAACATCTTCCTACTTTGCTTACAAAAGTACTTATTGATGAAGAGGACCCCAGCCAACTGGGTTGCCGTGTACAAATGTTCACTTCCACCTGCCAGTTGTCGGTTTGGAATCCAACCTGCTTCCTTCTTCCATGGATGTGGATACATAGGAAAGCAAACTTGTGCGGCGAAGGTGAGTTTAGACATCTGCGGTGATAACTGATGGTTTATCTGTAGTGGAATCAGAATGCTCAGGGCCCAGAGGCTGTAAGAGAATAAAGCAGGGCAGAGATGAAATCTTAGCCTTTTATTTTTGGAACATGAGCCTCTGTGACCCAAGCAGTAGCATCTTCTTATTTCCATCTGCGCTACTCTAACTTCAGGACAACACTGTCCCTTTTCTTCTGCTCTAGAGCCCAGACTCTTGGCATTTTAACACCACCCTAGAGTAAGGGCTTCAAAAAGTCCGCCTTCTTGGTTCAGATAGAACCGCATTTCCCTGTTGAAAAAAGAAAATACTTTGCAATTATTGAATTTAAAAAAAAAAAAAAACATCTTCATGCCACAAGATGAAAAGTCCAAAATATTTCTGTTCTTGATTGTCAGCCTCGCTTCGCAGAGATGGGGAGAGAAGACAGAATAGACAGTGTTCTGTTGAATCAATACAGCGTATTATCACAGCAAGATCATAATTCAGGGCACAATACCTGTGTTCTCAGAGCGCGGCGAGGAAGTCCGGGTGTGGAGAGGCGCAGCGGGCGACTGATAGCAACAGAGTCGCCAGGCTTGTCTTCAAGCAGCCGAGCAGGGTCTGAGGTCGACACAGAAAACTGAGGCAAGCCTACGTCACCCTTGCAGCTCAAGATGAACTTCCTAGGTGGGTGTGGAGAGCAGTCCTCGCCTCTGTTATCGGCATTGGCGCTTAGTGTCCACCGAGGCACTGAAGCAAGCCGGGCTTCCCTGGGGACAGAACACGCTGGCTAAACATCGGTACTGGCACTGTGGCAGCCGCCTAGGAGGTCACAGGTAGGGCACCAGGTACCTACCGGGTACCTTTCTCTAATCTCTCTCTCTCTCTCTCTCTTTCCCTCCTTTCCTCTCTCCCCTCTCTTCCCTCTCCTACTCCTCTGCCTCCCCTCCCCATCTCTTTCCTTGTCCACCTTCTTCTCTCTCCCCCTTTCTCCTTTCTCTCTTTCTCTTGCCCTGGGCTCCCCTCTCTGCATCCCTCCCCTGTGGCTGGTGCTGGCCAGTGAACCTCCTCTACCCTCACCGGTGGCCTCAGAGTTTAGTGGTCCCTGTCCCAGAAACAGTGTTGTAACGTAAGAGCCCTGGGCTCAGATTCCACATGTCCTTTTAGTGTGATCTTCAGGTGTATTTTGGCCCTCCCCAGAGAACCCATCTTTAGGACTTAACCTAGGTCATCACTCTCGGCAAGAGTCAAGTGCAGACTATGGCCAGTGAAATGGCTCAGCCTAAAAGTACCTGCTGCCAAGCCTCATGATGTAAGTTTTAGATCTGGGTGGGACCCATATGGCAGAAGGAAAGAAACCATTTCCACAAGTTATCCTCTGACTTCCATACATGCTGTGGCATATAAACATATCCAAACAGCTCCTCAAATAAAGAAGTGTGATAATTTTACTATTATTATTAACAACTATTATTATTTTGGTTTTTTGAGACAAGGTCTCTCTTTGCAGTCCTGGCTGTCCTGGAACTGGCTATGTAGAATAGGCTGGCCTCGAACTCACAGAGATTTGCCTGCCTCTGCCTCCCGAGTGCTGGGATTGAGGTGTGCGCCAGCAAGCACTGTGTAATAATTTTTCAAAAGCAGACCCAAAAGGCAGAACAATGTGCTATTTGCCTGCTAGCCAAGACTTCGCATACACTCAAATTATGTTCCACTGTGTGCCAGCAGATCTCCTGTGCACTGCTAGCTAGAGTCTTCAAGCCAGCTGCCACCCAAGGACCTGCCGCAGACAAAGAGGCCACAGTCAGATGGCCCAGTCATTACTGTCTTCAAATATGGGGCCATTGCAATGTCTCTGGTGGGAACCAGCCTTTGGATGGTGATGCTGGAGAAAACCATGGCCTCCAGCTATTGTCCAGGCCCTGTGAGGTCCAGACACCCAGCCTCCTCCAAGGCTGGGCTACCTACTGAAAAGCAGAACACAGCACACACTGCCTTCTAGGGACCCAGAGGGATCAGGGGTCTGCACAAGTCCCCAGATCTCCAGCTCAGTCTGAGTACAGGAGATAGACTGTGGGTAGAAATCGGGACAGGGTTCCACAAAGCCACTCGTGTGCAGGAACCTGCCGTTCTACCCATGACACTGTGGACAGGAAGCAGGAAAAGGCAGCAGGTGGAGCAGGGGAGAAACGGGTAACTTTTAATCACGGATTACCAGGTAATGGACCCACATGTCTGGACTGTACCTCACTTTCACACTTACCCGGGCAGTCTCCTGTTTGGCCCCATGATCTGCCTCATGCCTGTGAACCTGCAGGACCCAGCACCTGGGCCCAGCTGGTCCCCTCCCACTCTACCCACCACTCAGCCAGAGCCTCATGCTCACACTGCTCACACCTCCTTGGTCAGAAAATCCTGGGGCTCTTGGCCCAGTGGCTAGGTTCTCCGAGGGCCTCGCAGCCCTCAGGGGATTGTGGGAGACTGAAGCTGGATTGGACACTGGTGTAGTAAGAGAAGGATTCTGGGGCACAAGCTGGGGCAGAAGCTAACCTTGGAGGACACAGAGTGGTGTACATGGTCCTCAGGAAGAAGTTCATTTTAATTGAAGCTGCTAAAGGTCGGAGAAACCAAGGTTAAGGCAGAATGTGGCCATAGCTCATCTGCCTCCTGCATGTTCCTGGGGTGGGGCAGCTGTGGGTCAAGGGCCTTCGGGATGGTGGTTTTTGAGCCCAGGTCATCTTCTCCAGCAGGAAAAGACACCAATGGGTCTTCACTCTTGTTTTTGGTCCCACACCTCTGTGTTTCCACCCTCCCTCCCTCCCTCCCTCCCTCCCTCCTTTCCCTGAGCCGGCTGCGCCCTTTGCTCCAGATTTCCACCTCCCAAGTTGCCAGCTCAGCCGTCCCCAAAGCATATTCCACAGGAGAAACTGCGACTTAGAGGTCAGCCTGGGCTGTGGTCCCGGCCCCTCCTCCTCCCCCTCATCTTCCACCCCTTCCCTCTCATCCTTCTCCCTGCTCTTCCCCCTTCTCCTCCTCTGGCCCCCACCCCCAGAATTTTCAAGCTTCTGGCCCTGGGAGGCTGTTGCTCAACTGAGATAAATACTTGGGCTGGTTGGATGTAAATGAGACCCATTTGGAGAAACTGAGGCTGTACCCTCGGTCAGGACGGAGTCAGGAATCCTGTGAAGCACCCTGGGGCGTCTTGGGGCTGCCATCCAAGACAGCCTAGGCAGCAGACAAGGGCTTCCAGGGCCACCATGATCACAGGCACAGGGCACACTGCTTACCAGGGGTTAACCTCCGCTTCATGTTCATTTGTAGGGCGCATGTCCCTGGAAACCCGGTGTCTGCAACAGAAGATCCCCAACCCATCTCTGGCAGTTTTGGGGGGCTTTAATTTAATTAACTTTAAAAGGCCCAGAGCATATTGGTAAAAGGCATTCCCTGGTTGCAGCCACAGGACTATTAAGAACCTGCCCAATTATGGGGGAGGGGCGACCCCTCGCACCTGGTAATTAAAATTGCTAATCACCAGCAATTATCCAGCTGAGCCTGGGCAGGGGAGAGACCATTTGACCCTTTACCCACCGAGGGAACAATGTTTGCCGTCCATTGCCAGGCGCTCGGCAAAGCTGGCCCCAGCCCGGGCCTATTAAGTGCCTCTAATAGGAAATCAACAAAAGAGCCTCCACATCTGCAGGAGGACCCGGGCCCCAGGTCTGAGAGCACAGGTGCCGGCCATGGGGCTGCCAGAGCGCGGAGAGCCGGGAGAGAGATGCGTGTGTGTAATTAAAGGAGCTGTACTCTGCAAAGCCGGCAGCCCCGGCCCAGCCCGCCAGGGCCGCTGGTAATTAGGTCCCACCATTGGGGAGAGCCAAGCCGGGAGGTGTTCTTTGTCATCAAGCCTGGGATGGGGGCTTTTTTTTTTTTCATCTTTTTCTTTTTAATGAATCTTCTCCCTGCTCCAGCATAAATGAGAGATGTCTTTTTAAAAAGAAGTCTGCTGAGAGGGCCTTAAGTGTGCAGCCTTTTGTTTGCAGTGAGGTAGGGTGAGTTCTACTCTGGTTCCTGGAAGAGGAGGGAGGTGGCAGGGAGGTTCAAAGAAGGGACAACCATGACCTGTTCTTGGGACAAGTTGTATGACAGTCCAGATTCCCACGGGGCTGCTTTCTGGGAACTCCCAGATCTAGCCCCCACCCCCCACAACCCCCCACCCCCACCCCATTAGCTTAGTCATGACAGCTCACACCTATGATCCCAGCACACCGGGTAATAGAGGCTAAAGGGTCCAGCCTCAGCTACCTAGGAAGCTGGAGGCCAACCTGTACTATGAGACACAGTTTCAACAAATGCATGCATGCATGCATAAATGACTCCCTTGGCCCATTCCTCAGATTCATAGACGTTCCTCGCTTTTAAGGATGGCATGGGCTAAGTTTAGAAGCACATCCTGGGTTATTAACTTTTTTTGCATCTAAAAGCAAGGACAAGGACTTGAGTGAAGTAGGCCAAGGCTGATAGATGGGTCAAGAGGCGGATGGGGTCAGGAAAACCCCCCTCTGACCTAGTGGGACCACCATGCCTGGTCCTTGGTGCTTTATGGAAAGTAAAAAGGCCTAAGTGGTTGTTTTGTTTTGTTTTGTTTTTTGTTGGTGTTGTTAAGCATGCGTTCTAAGGCTGGAGATGTAGCTCAGGTGATAAGAGCACTTGCTCAGCATGCACAAAGCCCTGGGTTCCATCTCCAGGGTTCCATCCTCAGCACCATGTAAGCCTGGCATAGTGGTACACACCTGTAATCCTAGCACTCAGGAGGTAGAGGTAGGAGAATCCAAAGTTCAAGGTCATCCTCAGCTACATAATAAGTTGGAGGCCAGCCTGGGATGCAAGAGAACCTGTCTCAAAAATAGATAGAAGCTGGGCATGTAAAGAGCCTGCCTCTCAGGAGCTGGGCATGGTGGCACGTGCCTTTAGTCTCAGTCCTCGGCAGGCAGAGGCAGGGGGATCAAATTGAGTTAGTCTGAGAAAGACAAATGTAATATGGCTCCTCTCATGCATGGTTTCAAGATTTTAGATAGACACATAAAATCGTGTGTGCATATATGAGACAAAACAGTGGGAGAAGGCTTGTAGGAGTAAGTTATTGGCGGGAATGTGTTCAGCACACACGATACACTGGTGTGAACATTTAGAAGTAAATTTGGTGCTGGAGAGACGGCTGAGCAGTCAAGAGGACTTGCTGTTCTTTCAGAGGACGGAGGAGGAGAAGCAGCTTGGCAAAACAGTAAACGTTCTGAGTTTCATTCCCAACCCCGGAGTCCTGGCAGGACAGGACCCCTGGGCATACATAGGCTGAGCCCTCAAGCTCACGGGCTCCCTTGCTGAAGACTCCGCTGGCATCAGTCCCGAGTCTCAACTGTGTCTTGCTGGGTGCGCTGCACTGGCCGCTCAGACTGGCTCCACTACTGAAGCAGTTGGTGTAAGTCAAATGGTTCATTTTTATAGGCGCTTTTACCCAGCTTAGGTCAGATCCAAACGGGTAGAAAATACTAGACCCCTGCTAACGCTTGCTAGTCTAGCTATCCCTCCAGGTGATCAAGTTCCCCAAAGGACACCCACACTACACCCACACTAGGAATTTAGAGTATAAAATTACCAAATAGCCAAGCTCACCTGCAAGTTCAGGCAGCTGATGAGCTGTAGAATAGTCATGAACCCACACACTGTTTCGTTGACAAAAACAAACCTAAGCCAGAGCGGCAAAGAGACAGCCTAGACCACATGTAAAATCGTTCCCTCAGATGGAGGGTCATGTGCTAAGAGTTCTTAAATTGTTCTCCGCACTCAACCAGCTTGTTTGCCTTTTAGGCTAATGTCTGGCTTTGCAAGGTCAAAAATTAAGCTGCCTCACGTTGACTGCTCTGTGTCTGCAGCTTTCTCATTATTGAATGAGAATGGTCTTATTATAAAGTATGGATCCTTGTTCCTTAGAAAAAAATGAAATTGGTAATTTGTATAAATTCCTCCCAGGTTTGGAATGTAGCTGCTGAGCAGTATAGCACTTGTCTAGCCTGTCCAAGACCCCAGCTTCCACCCCCAGCACCACATGAAGGAAGAAAAGCACTTCAGCTGCACACGCGGACATGACTGTGCCCAGGGTGCGGGGAGGAGACCAGGTGTGAGTTGCCAGCTAAACTAGCCACATTTTCACAGATGAGCTTCAGACACAGAGACAGTAGAGTTGAGAGAAACTCGAGAGAGATGGTAGCATCAGTCTTCCCCATAAAGAGCAATTGCAACAGGAATAGCCGTCAGGGATGAAATTGAAACTTTCAAGGCCATATACAAATTGTAGAGCTATGACCCAAAGCCTGACAGATTAATTCCTATAGGCTTTCCTAACAAGGCCAGAGTGATGTTAATGGATGACTTTTAATATTGCAAGACGGGACACATCAATATTTGAAAAGCTTGCACAGCCCAGCATGTTGGCAAAGGTGCTACTCCATTTCTAAGATGGCAACAGTAACATGGTAAGAAATGTTCTCAGATGTGCTACTCCACATCTAAGATGGCAACAGTAACATGGTAAGAAATGCTCTCAGATGTGCTACTCCACATCTAAGATGGCAACAGTAACATGGTAAGAAAAGCTCTCAGATGTGCTACTCCGCATCTAAGATGGCAACAGTAACATGGTAAGAAAAGCTCTCAGATATAACTTTAGCTTCCGTCTTAGTCAGAGTTTCTTCTATTGCTGTGAAGAGACACCATGACCACAGCCACTCTTATAAGGAAAACATTTAATTGGGGCTGGTTTACAGTTCATAGGTTTAGTCCATTATCATCATGGTGGGAAAGCATAGTGGCATGCAGGCAGACATGGTGCTGGAGAAGGAGTTGAGAGTTCTTCATCTTGATCTGCAGGCTGCAGGATATGAACTGAGACATACTAGCCAGGCTTGAGCAAATGAGGCTTTAAAGCCTGCAACCCAGTGACACACTTCCTCCAACAAGGCCACACCTCCTCCAAAAGGTCACACCTCCTAATAGTGCCACTCTCTGTGGGCCTATGGGGGCCATTTTTTATTCAAACCACCACAGATTCTACAGTAACTATCCTTTCAGAAGTTAGCGCTATGACACTTTGGTGTGGCATCTATGAAATGCTTATCTAAATGAAGCAAAAATCATGTCTCTGATCACATTCTTCAACCAGAAAAAGTCTATGACTCTGTCTGGCTTGTACAAAGCCATGCAACCCAGAAGCAAAAGGAAACTCACAGGACTAACAGAGCTTAGAAACTTCACAGATTCATGAGACTCCTTGCTGAGATTGTATATGACACAAGCAATTTCTGAGTTCCAGGGAGCTGACTGAAAGTCATGCAAGAGAGAGTAGGGATGTAACTGTCATGAGTCACCACACTTCTGCAAGTGATCCCAATGAACTCACTGGTTCTCTAATTTGGACACAGGTAGGATCCGCATTTGGTCTGTCATGGTTGCCCTATCTGAGGTAAATGGACATTTATTCACATTCCACCAGGAAAAGCCACACAACAAAGAGACACAATGAAGATCACCCAGGAGCTGTGTAATGGGCCTCAAGACCCACAACAGGATGGCTGACCCAGGCTGCCTTCCCTTCACAGTACAGCCATGAACCCTGGTCAGGACCCCTTAACTCTGTGGTCCAGTAACATCTTCACGGGTGCAAATCCTCTGCAGAATTGTTGTAATAATTATAAAGCCATCATGTAAGGGGGCTAACACAGTGTTTTGCTTTCCAGGATGTTCAATAAATGAAGGCTGTAGATAGTCTGTCAGCTGGCCAGAGAGTTCCTAGCACAAGAGTCTTCTGCATTTACCATATTCATTCATATTCTCTCTCTCTCTCTCTCTCTCTCTCTCTCTC
>CABHPP010099786.1:32396-49714 GCA_902168425.1 Peromyscus attwateri
TGTGTGTGTGTGTATGTGTGTGTGTGTGTGTGTGTGTGTGTGTCTGTCTCTCTCTGTCTCTTTCTCTCTCTCCATCTATCTCTGTGTGTGTCTCTGTGTGTGTACGTGTGTGCACATGAATCAAGAAAATAAAGAAGTAACTGTCTGCCCAAGTCCTTACACGTGCTAATCAACCCTCCTCTCAATCTTCTATCTTCCTCCCAACTATTCGTCGTTTATAAGTCTACACTTATATAACTATCCTCTATCAACTACCCACTATGTATGTATATACCATCTATCATCTATCTAGAGACTTCTGGTCGTCTATCTGCCCCCTTTCTGGAAAGGTGGCCTCTGAGCTACTGAAAGCACAGCCCTTGGATAAAAAGAAGGGAATTGTCTAGAGTGTTAGCTCCTTTGTACTACGCCATGGTTTTCTTTCTGGGCAGATGTGCGTTTGCTTTTGTTTTGCACATTTTATCGAGAACTTCTCCAGTTTACCATTCGGAAGGAATGTGACCTTTGTGGCTCCATAAGTGTCCTTCAAAACATTCCTTTCTTGGGGTCTGAAGAGATGGCTCCATAGTTAAGGGCACTGACTGCTCTTACAGAGGACCCCGGTTCAGTTCCCAGCATCCACATGGTGGTTCACAACTGTCTCTAACTTCAGTTCCAGAGGATCTAATGCCCACTTCTGGCTTCAGTGGGTACTGCATGATGAGCACGTACATACACAGACAAAACACTCATACACATAAAACAAACATAAACAACTCTTAAAAGTCATTCCTTTCTCTTCTTTTTTTCAGATGCAGCTTCTAAGCCATGACCTAGAATAAGGCATGCACACATCCTCGTGTCTAATGAGCAGATCCTGCCCTGGAGCTCCCCCAGCATCCATTCCTTCCTGTCTTTCCCCTCTACTCTACCAAGCAGTTCAGGATGACCAGAGACCCATCTCAAAATCACAGTAGAAAAGCATGAGGTGAGACACCTGTGTGTGTCCTGGGTTCTGACGAGTAGCAATGCACACAGCTGTATCTTCAGGGATGGACTCCTGACTGAGAGGACTCACCTGCTCTTACCAGCTGCCTCCCAGAACAGAGTCCTCAGAGTAAAGATGCCTCGACTGGGTCCTACACAAAGTGCTGAGTTCCCAAAGAGAGTACACAGGTTTGTCACTGTTGTGAGGAAGGGTCTCCAGATCGGCTCAGAGAGTGGTGACCTCATCTGATGAGCCAGCCATGACTGCCCCCGACCAGAGATATTGGCTCTTGTCAATGGCGGGGCTTCTGCCCTCCTCTTCCCGTGACCCTATGAGATGGTGAAAGAACCATGTAATGCCCCGACTTGTCCCCTGCCCTCTGCTGTGATGACTAATTAGAAAAATCCCCTACAGTCTATCAACTTTTGAAAAAATTTAAAACCAAGAGTGATGTTCACAGCCCTGGGCAGTTGCCCATGGCATGTAGCCCTCTCCACTCCGAACTTGGGCCCTTGACCAACACGCTTGTCTGTTCTTAGGGAGGCTCCTCGGGCCAATTGTGAACTAACAGTATAGTTTCCAGCTTCCAGGCTGGCCTTTGCCCTCTATTGCTCTGAGATCTGCAAGTCCTGCTGTGGGTTCATCACCTAATCTTTGGGAATTCTTTTTAATCGTGGTAAAACCCACGAACAGAACTTACCGCTTGGCCTGGTTGTAGACATCTTGGTCAGGACTGCTGTCACCTAGGGGAACTCCAGATCTTCTCACCTTGCAGAAGTAAAGCTGTTGCCACTGACCATTGTCCTCCCTCCAAGCCTGGTAGCCACATAGGGCTTCAATTTTTTAAATATAAGTTACACATTGCTACAAATAAATAACTCTTAAAAACCGTTCCTTTCTCTTCTTTTCCTTCAGATGCAGACTTCTAAGCCACGGGCTAGAATAAGGCACACACACATCTTTGTGTCTAATGACCGAATCCTGCCCTGGAGCTTCCCCAACAACACACTTGTCTGTTCTTGGGGAGGCTCCTCAGACTGAGCGTGAACCAACAGTATAATTTCCAGATCACTGGCTGGCCACAGAAAGACAAAATTATAACTCAAGGAATCAGCACTATAATGAAGAACAAGTCCCCGTATGCCCCACGTTACGGGACTTACACACCCATGTGCACCACCGTGCCCAGCTTCAAAAGCCATCCCTGGAGGAACGCACTCTTCCATGGCCAGTGTTGCTGATCTCCTGTTCAGAAGGAAAGCGTACTTAGGACATCGTGCTTTCCACTTGTTCTGTTGCTGTCCCCCAGGTAGTGTCAAATTCCACCAGGACTGCTGGAATCTTCTCTTTGGATTGATCCCTTGTTATTCAAAAACTTGGATGGGTTCTGTGAACACTGACATTGGGCTGTTCAGCAGCCCAAACCTCCCCCAGTGTGGAATCCCCAGTCACTTCAAAAAAGTACAAGAATTCAGAGTACAGGCCAGAGCCAGCCGCTCACTTGAGCAGTCCTCAGGTTCTGTCACCTGACTCTACACTGTTTCATCTTAGAATTGAAGCTTTGGAGGCACACAGTGGTTCTGTGTTCTTTCCATACACCGAGCACCAAACAGCCACATCGTCTAAGGCTTCTCCTGTTGAGTAGTTGGTGTTTTTCATCAAGAAATCCACAAAGTATGAGCTGGAGAGATGGCATGGTTCAAAGTGCTTACCTTGTGAGAATGAGAAGCCAACCTCAGCACCCAGAACCTGTGTGAAAATCCGGGTGTGATGTCACCTGCTTGTAATCCCAGAGGAGATGGAGACAGGGGGATGGATGCTTGGGGCTTTCTGGCCAGCCGACCTAACCTACTCACTGAATTCTAGACCAATGAGATACCCTGACTTAAAAAACAAGAAGAAAGGTTCCTGAAGACCAACACCTCCATATGCATATCTACATGCACATGGGTACACACACACATTCATACATACATACACACCTGCTCTTGCAATGGTCAAAGCAGGTATAAAGATCACTTCTTTGGGAGAACAAGATGGGATAGGTAGCCTGCTCCATTCTAGGCAGGCAGCCCAGCCCTCAACTTTGACTGTCCATCCCCAGCAGAGGCTTGGCAAGCAGCACCAAATCTTCAGGGTATGGCCGCACACTCTAAAATCCACAATCTCACTGCCCCAGGCCCTTCCCACAGCCGGGTTCTATAAAGCATTTGGGATGTCCATGGCACAGCTCTACACAGACAGGGGGAGGTTGGTCAAGCCAGGCATTCAGATTGTGCCAGGAGTTGTCACATTGGATGACACCTGGTCCCATCCACCAGATCCCAGAGAGGACCCCAGCAACAGTAGCATTTCTTTCCCATGGCAACCGCGGTAAGAAGTACAGAAGCCTTGAGTCCCTGGTGACAGTGCATTTCTGCTGGGTTACATGGTGAGTTCCAAGGCCACAGAAACAGGCCCCTTCTGGGGAGGCTGGGGCATGGCGCCCTCCTCTGGCTGTGCAGCCCTGCCATCTGTCATCAAGGGCTACAGAGAAGCCACCCTCCACCCTAAGCTGGGGAGCTGGAGGCAATTACCTGTGATTGATAGCACTAAATATGAAACCACATGTACCTCATCCAGGAAGCATGGAATCAGAGGCATATTGTTAGTGGGGGAGATGAATGGAACTCAAGATAACCTTGGCAAATTAGACATATGTTAGCATGGAGCTTTGTCAGCAAGCAGGCTATAAATTACAGACATATTGTAAGTCCATAAACTCTTCTAATGAATTGAATGGCAGTGGTAATCCAGAGCGGAACATACTGCTTAACCTTCCTCAGAAGCTAGCCCTGGGGCCTCTAGCAGGCAGCCGGCGGATGCATTGTGAAATAGTCATTAATACTTCCTCGAGGGCTTGTGCCACAAGACAAAATAGGCAACTTCTCGGTACTTTCTGCATTTTTAGAAACAAAAGAGCCTGTGTGCCATTCCGCTATTTCATAGTAAATTTTCAAGGGTCCTCCCCAGGACACAATCATCATTATCTTCCTCTTTTCTCAGCATTGACCCTGTTGACCCTGCCAAGTGCATGGAAGCCCTGAACTCCTCCAGGCTGGGTGTTTCTGGAGGGTTACTGGACACAGTGGTCGTGGAGGGGGGCAGGGCAGCAAGGCTACAGTGAAAGGCTCTGTACCCCAAACCAGGAAAGGAGCTGTAATCCCACACACAGGCACGACCTGTGGTATCACACTGAAGTAATGAAGTGAATCCATACACAAAACACAAGATGCAAGGCAGAACTGGAGGCTGTCGGGTCCTTTCTAATAAGTGAAGGACATGGGTGGCAGCCAAAGCAATTGCCCCAATCCACTGTACATCCTACTTTACTCATGTGGAAGACTAACTGACAGCTCTGGGTTGGTCAAAAGCAAACTCTAAATTTCAAACAGGAACATTAAAGGTAATATACCATTAGAGGTAATATATCATATACTCTTGATGCATCCGCTGGCTCTTCTTCAAATGGAGGCAAAGCAAGCCAGAGTCAGTGAATATTCAATTATCATATAACACAGGTACATTCATTGGTACCAGCATTAAGGAAACTAGAGCTTTGCAAACGAGTTGTCCTTGTCTGTGTGTGTTTTCTATCCTAAGGGGTCTGCTAAAGCCGAGTGTTAGACGGAAGCATGAGGGATGTATTTGCTTGATGGTGGCTGCGGCCATCTCCGCCTGCTTGGAGATCTACAGCTCGTGATTCCTACCTGCTAGTTGGCAGCTGCAGGTTTAATAAGGCAAATCTGAAAGATAATTTCCTCTGGTTGCAGAAGGTGTTTAGAGAAATCACTGTTGAAATGAACTTCCACCAATGGGAGAATGAGTAACAACGGTCCAGTCACACAGTCCACTTACACCTGCAGATGACCTTCAGGGACTAGGAAGGAAAACATCCTAAAACCACCCATTTCATTAACATACACACAGTGAGCATTAGGGAATTTGAGTGATTTACTTTTTAAAATCTCCTCTAAGATCTGTGAGTAAGAGACTGAGTGCTCGGACCTAAATAGGACCTCTTGTCACTGTCTTAGGCCTGTTGAACAGAGAGGAAGGGGAGGAGGAAAATGTAAGAGCCGGAGGATGGGGAAGAGTGCCGTGCAACGCAGACTTCTTGACATGGAATAGCTTTCATGCTCACGAACACAAAACAGCTCTAGTTACCAGCACAAGATCAATCTAGTCCCGTATCTTGCTGAAGAGCCGTTAGCAGTTAATAGCTGCTGAAGAGGGAGAATCGCTCTGTTTGCATGTGTGGTGGGATGGCCATATTCCAGTGGGTGGCCCTACAACCACACACCAATGGGCCATGCTGCTTGGACAAATCAGATAAATCAAACCAAAGTGGATTCCACCCCCGAGAATTCTCAGAAATAAAAGGGAGTCAAGTTAAGAAGTCATGGCTGGGGACTGGACACAGGGCTCGATGGGTAAAGTGTTTGCCTTGCAAGCATGAAGACCAGAGTTTGACCCTTTCAAATCCATGTCAAAGTCCAGGGCATGTAGGTCACCCCAGTGCTGGGAGGGGCCAGAATAGGCAGATCTCTGGAGCTCAGTGGCCAACCAGCTCCTGGTTCCGAAACAGACCCTGAGGAAGACACTCAATGTTAACTTCTGCCCCGGTGTGCACACATGTGTACACAAACACACACATACAGCCTCTCTACACACACACAAAGGTCATGACCAAAATGTATAACCCCTTCCTTGTTAGCAGGCTGCTGCCCTCAGACTTTCATTATCTTGTGAACCAGACTGGTAAGATTCCAGAGGACCAGGTAGCTGCCCTTTGCTCTCTGGTGGCACCCTCTGCCAGTCAGGAGCTCCACATGGCTCATGCTCAAGACAGAGACGAATGGGGCATCACTTCTGCCCTCCAGAAGCTCGGGGGCTAGATGGTGTTGGTATTTTGTGTGTGACCTGGGAACTGGCAGAGCAGAGGCCATGACTAGCTCTCATCAAAATGGATCTTGGCTGATAATGTGATTCATAGGCCACAGCCCAGAGTTGAGTCCAGGGGACCACAGGGCTTGCACTTTCCTCTGAACTGGAACACCAGCATCCTGGGCAAGGGGGTGGGTCCATCAGGTGTCTCCAGCACAATGCACTGCAGATGCTTCTCAGTGATCAATAAGAGAAGTGCTTTTTGAACGTGACTTCTCTGACCTGCTGGACCTGTAGGACCATAGAATCCAGACATCCCCTCCCCGGTAGGCAACCTGTCTGTCTCACATCACCGAGTTCATGATCACATTGCCTTATTGCTCACTCCTCAGGAGCTGGGAAGATGTGCAGGAGGTGGGACTGGACCCTCCTAAGGGCAGTCCTGGGCAGTCTTGGTCCTGACCATCCTGCCGTGGTCACAGGAACATTTCCTCTGCCGCCCTCCACCTGCTGGCCCCTGGACCACATCCAAGCCAAAGCAGCCAGGACAGGGAGACCCTGGCACTCCAGCCCAGTCTTGTCTCCATGTCTGTTGGGTATTCCCTACACGTGATACCATCTACTCCATGTGTCCCACAGTGTGTCCTACTCCTAAGAGAAAGCCCTCATGTCCAGGCCAAGCTGGCCTTGAGATGTCACCAGCCATTATGGCAGCACCTCACAGCCATCCCCCTCGGCATACTGTAGTTTGGACCCATAAAACAGCCGTATTACCAGCACAAAAGACCCACCTGCCTTGTACTTGGATAGACGCACAGGAGCAGAGAGAGGGGCAGCAACATGATTCAAAAGCTCTTTCACCCACTTTTACCCAGGTGCACAGATGACCAGGAGCATCGGATTTCATGGCTCAAAATAACGACAAACTTCTGCTTCTCACGACCCTGGACTCAGCTCAGTGGTTCCACTGGGTCGTGGTCAAGGAGTCTTTGTGGGCTGTCAGGAATGAGCTGGGAGGCCAGAAGAGTGCTCACCATCAATCAGTCCCCACCACCCCCATCTGTCTGTCTGTCTGTCTAAAGGACAGAAGCATTTACTCCCTGCTGTGGCTCAGCGCATGCTTGCTTGTTGCTTGAATGTTTGCATGTTTGCATGCTTAGTCTCTGAGGCCCTGTGAGCTGTGGGCTGGTGCTCAGGTAGATAGACTAGGAACCTTCCCAAGAGCCCGGTGGCACTGACCTTTGCCTCCCATGAGGCCTGAGGGGACAGGGGTGACAGCTGTAACTGAGCATGCTGAGTGCTTTTCTGCCCTCAGATTCTCCCACTCGACCCCAGCAGGGTGTCCTCTGTGACTCTGTGATGAGCCTGCAAGGCAGGGGAGATCTGGGAGAGTTTTGGGTGTTGAGCCCAAGTTTAAAGAAGTATCCACCACCTCTTGATGGGGACCCCATCTGTGCAAAGACCACTGGCTGTTGGCTTCTCAAAGAGCAACAGGGCACAGGGGCATGGGGGCAGCTCAAGGGAAGCCTTAATCTAATTAGTCTTTATCAATAAAAACATCGGGAGTCAGATATGGGGTAAGAACCTGAAAGGTCAGAGAACGGGGAGCAGCCACCAGCTGCTTCCTACCTCTTCCGTTCCTCCATCCAAAAGGCCGAGACCTGCTCTCAGCCCCACCTTACCACTTCCTGTCTCCTCTCTCTACAGTCCTCCAAACCTCTATGGTCAGAAGTGACTAGCGCCGGGCGGTGGTGGCGCACGCCTTTAATCCCAGCACTCGGGAGGCAGAGGCAGGTGGGTCTTTGTGAGTTCGAGGCCAGCCTGAGCTACAGAGCGAGATCCAGGAAAGGCGCAAAGCTACACAGAGAAACCCTGTCACGAAAAACCAAAAAAAAAAAAAAAAAAAGTGACCAGCTCAGCCCTCTGACTCCAAGCAAGCTTTGTCAGAACACAATCAAAGTGTCACACAACACTCAAGCGCTTGGAAAGTGGGCCTTCCTCAGACCCATGCAGCATCTGTCACATCCACAGGGCACATGGAAATGTTTGGGTTCAAAGTGATGGAGTAACTCACACATTGGAGGAGACTGAGAGGCACTCTGGAAATGTGGAGTCCTACTGTGAGGTTGATGATGACCTGCACAGTCCAGGAGTAGGGAGACCCTCACACCCAGGGTAACACCAGGGATACCAGAAATATGTTTCAGGTGGTGTCCACAGTCTCTAGTCCTTCCTCAGAATGACCCTCTAGGCAACATGCTGCTCACATCTGCCGAAGGCAAGTCTGCCTTGTCTGTTACCATGAGAGCGTTGACGGATAGTTTAAGCGCCTCCTAAATTTCTAACCATGCAGTGACTCCCCGTAAATCAAGACAAGTTGGTTCTTTCTTTCCTCAAAATCTTACAGAAACAGTTCGTCATTTAGGAACACCGCAGCCCAAGACAGGCCATCCATGCCAGGATATCTGACATATGGACATCCCTGCCACTGTATCTATGTGGAGACATTGCATGTCTGCATATGTGACCTCCTGAGGGATCCTTCCATCCCTCTATGTGTGCAGAAACCCGGTCTGTGAATCACTCCTTCAACTCATATAACACGAAGTGCCAGTGACAGGCAACAAGCATGGCCTGTGCTTAGTTAAATTATCATCTCCTGTGTGTCTGTGGCTGTACTTGATGTTTGCATACTGAAATAGGCATTGTGCATTATTTTGAGATTGATTTTGTCATTACAGTTTGTTTGGGTTAATTTTAAGGCATTTTCAGGTGTGTTGACTAGTTAACCAGCTGTGACCTTCACTCCAGGTAAAAGGAAATTATGACATCTGGGAAGGATGGCAGTGCCTTCCATTTGAGACATGACCGGTGTATTAGTTATTTTTCTGAAGCTGTGGTGAAATACCACAAGGTAACCTGTAGGATGAAGGGTTTATCTAGACTTAACGGTTCCTGAGGGATAAGAGTCCTTCACCATCGAGGTAGGGACGTGTGATAGCAGGTGGATGGGGTCGGCTGGAACAGCTGAGAGCTCACATCTTGAGCCAAAAACAGGAAACACACACACACACACACACACACACACACACACAGAGAGAGAGAGAGAGAGAGAGAGAGAGAGAGAGAGAGAGAGAGAGAATAGTGTGTCTTTTGAAACCTCAAAGCCTGCCCCCAGTGACACACTTCCTCCAGCAAGGCCACACCTCCTAAAACCTCACCAAATAGCACCATGAACTGGGGACCAAGTATTCAAATGCCCAAGACATCCCATTCAAACTATCACATCTGGAGACTGCAGCTTTCGATATCTCTCCAGGAAGCCCAGACTTCTGGTGGCAGATGTACAAGCAGCCTCTTAGCTGAAGCAGTGGGGCACCCACAGCTCCCTCACGCACCAACGTCACAGAGCTGTCGAGTTCCTGGGCTCTGATGCCATCAAACACAGCAAATACTCAGGAGTTTGACGTTCAGCACAAGCACCATGAAGACAGGGTACCCTTGGAGACGTGGAAGGGGAACTGACGTAGGGCCTTTATCCATGGAGCCACAGAGCATCCCTGAGATGCCCCTGGCCCTACAGCCTGAGGACCACTGGCTCTGTGCAAGGGTACCAAGCATCATCAAAATACTTGTTTTCCCCAAAGGGTTGAAAAGCTATTTCAGAAATTCATATTAGGCAGGCCTCTAAAGTGTACTGCTGTCTCCTGATGTGCCTGTCACACAGGAGCAGGAGGCCCCTGCCTAGCCATCAGAGCTCAGTGTGCAAAGGCAGAGATTCGGTTTTCAGAGGACTAAGACCTTCAGATACTTTGAGGTGATTCATATCTGTGGGCAAGAAGACAGAGAGAATGAAAGGAGTGGGTTTCCCAAGTGTACAATCAGGCCTCTGTGAGCTCCAGCGGCCGTGAATGTGACCCTGAGGCCTTCCCAGATGGAGCACCAGGACCCTCTAAAGTGCTCTGCATTCCTCTGCATGTAAAACCCCAGCCATGTGAACTATCTCTGCAGGTATCCAGGGTGGAGTCATGGGAAAAAGGGCTCCAGGTCCTGGGCAGGGCAGGGGGGGTGGGGGGCTAGCCACTTGCAGAAGTCACCAAATCCTAGCCAAAACACCACCTAGAGGTCTGTGATCTGTGCCCAGGAGGTGAGAAGAATTGCCATGGAGACAGCAAAGTTCCATTTGCAGATTTCAGGGCAAATGGGGAACAGCTCTGGCTCACAGCACAGCCAGAACAGTATCCTTCAAGTGATGGTGATCAGGGGCCACCTTCTGTGGCCCTCTCCCAGGTCCCTGACACCAAGGTCTCCCAAGGACTACAGGAAGAAGACATTCAGCTCCTCCGTGGAGTTTGGCCCTAGGTAAAAACCTACTCTGAGATCAACATCAACCCCCACCTCTAGCCATGCTGACACTGCCTGGGTCACTTGGCAGAACCATGAGGTAGCAAGTTTCACTCCATCCCCTTCACCTTTCTTACCCCATCTCCTCTGAGGGTCTTGTTTCTGAACACCTCCACCCTCTGGAGGCACTCACTGCCTCATTAGACAAGAGGTGCCCTGGAAAGAGGTGATGAAGGTGTAGACCAGTGGTTCCTGACCTGTGGATTGGGACCCCTTCAGGGTCAAACAACCCTTTCACTGGGGTCACTTAAGACCATCAGAAAATACAGATATTTACATTACAATTCATAACAGTAGCAAAATGACAGTCATGAAGCAGTAAAGAAATAATTTTATGGTTGGAGGGTCACCACAGCATGAGGAACTGTATGAAAGGGTCACAGCATTAGGAAGGTTGAGAACCACCGACCTAGAGGTACTGGATACCAGGAATGGCACATCATCATCCTGAGAAATTGTATGGCAGAGAAAAACGTCTGAAAAGAGCACAGATCAAACTGTGATGGAACTGAATTCTTTTCAAAGCAAAATAAGATTTGAAAACTTTGAAATTAAAAAAAAATCCAAAAAAAAAAATCCTTTCAGCCAGTTTGGGTTTCAGTGAATTTATATTCTTTTTTTTTTTTTTTTTTTTTTTTATGGTTTTTTGAGACAGGGTTTCTCTGTGTAGCTTTGCGCCTTTCCTGGAACTCGCTTGGGAGACCAGGCTGGCCTCGAACTCACAGAGATCCGCCTACCTCTGCCTCCCGAGTGCTGGGATTAAAGGCGTGCGCCACCAACGCCCGGCTAAAGATTTATTTATTTATTATGTATACAGAAGAGGGCGGCAGATCTCATTACAAATAGTTGTGAGCCACCATGTGGTTGCTGGGAATTGAACTCAGGACCTCTGGAAGAACAGTCAGTGCTCTTAACCTCTGAGCCATCTCTCCAGCCGGAATTTATATTCTTATGTCATTCCTCTCCCTAGGGATAGGAGTGTACAGCACAGAACCACACTGGCCATCTGCAGAGGATACACACCTTCCCCCTGAAAACAGGCAAGCAGCACATGTACTTTGAGCAATTTCCCTGCGCGGATCAGACCTGCGTTCAACCTGGTTCTAACATGAAGAACGGTGACACCTTGCAGGCCAAAATTAATTTTTTTAATTGCATGTAATTAGTCTAAATAAAAGTAAGTGAGGACACGCAAAGCCACCTGGCCTTTCCACTGTTAGATGAGGACAGTGCACAAGACCCCAGCATTAGGTTTTCTGTAGCCTTAGCAAGCCAGGTCCTGCCCAGGTAGGCTCAGGAGCCAAGAAGAGGGCGTGCACCCCAGGCTCTACGCGAGCACTGACCTTGACCTTGGCCTGTCTCCCGCTAAGCTTTGGGCACCGATGAGATCTTGAAATGAAATTAGCCTGGTGTTCCTCACCCCAGTGAGAGCCATGCAGCTCTACTCTTGTCTTAACGGCCCTCCTCACTACAAAGCTCCGATGGAATAGCTATCTCCGAGACATAGAATTAAATCTCCTAGCGTAAATCGATGGAAAGGAAATCAGAACCAAAGGCTGGGTTGTTTTTATAAATCACCCTGGGCAAGACAAGTTTGCGTGGAGCTTGTTGCCGACCTGGAGACTTTCAGCTCCATGTGCTAATGGATGAAGCAGCAGCCTTTGAGACCAGAGGTTATGAGCGAGGTCTATCACGAAGGAATTATAGTCTGGCCTGCTTCCCTCCCAGAGTGACTAGATACCAGAATGAAGATACAGCCTCATCGAGTGTCCAATTTCAAATGAAGATGCTAGAGACGTGACTGTCCCCAGGGCCCCTTGCCTCATACCTTTGTGTATGTGATGTTTAAACACAGAGACAGTGAGACAGTCAAAGGGAAACTTGGAGGCTTAGAGTTGGATGCAGCATCACTAGGAGCCCGCCTCTATCTGTGCACCAGGCTCCAGCAAGCCTGTGTTACCTGTGTTACTCTCTCCTTCCCCATTCCTTCAGACCTGCTCATCCTACACACACACACACACACACACACACACCACCACCACCACCACCACCACCACCACCACCACCTTGGAAAGCCATTTCCTAAGTTAATTCATTCTTTAGCATCAAGGCTGACCTGTTATCAATTGCTATCCTTTTCCAAAGCATACAATTTTCCCGTTGTGTGTGTCTGTGTGCCTGTGTGTACGGATGTTCAATGTGAGCGGGCACAAGTGTGCAGATGCTTGTGTGTGTAGAGGCCCAAAGCTGATGTCAGCTGTCTTCTTCAGCTGTTCTCCACTTTATTGAGTAAGGCGTCCCCCTGAACACAGACTTCACTGATCCCAGCTAGTCCAGCTAGCCGCTGGCATCAGGGAAATCCCCAACCGCTGCTCAGCGAGTGCCCCACCTAGCCGGGTTTTACTCGGGTTCTGGGGTTCCAAACTGCAGTCCTCACACTGCCAAGACATCTACTGAGCCGTCTCCCTGGAAAGTGTGTGACTTTGAAGTGGCCTCCACTATGGCAAGCAAAGAGAAAAGACTCATGGGGAAACCTCAGCCACCTGACCAATGAGAGAGGCCCCCTGGATGCAGATGTCGTACTGTGTCGACATCTATGGTTGGTTCTGTGAACTGCAGAATCCCTGGAGTGTGCACTCAGGTCAGCAGGAGCCAGGGCAGACAGTTGCAAACACCTTGCTGGGACCTCGCTGTCAGCCCTCCAGTTCCCAGGCTGCAGACTCTGCGCCTAGGCGTTCTCTGGAGGCTGCAAGAACAGATGGGTGGTGCCGGGCATGGGTTCCGGAAGATGAACCACAATGTCACCCTCCGGGGTTAGCCTCCCTTCACCAGGAGACTGATCAGCAAGCAGAACACACTTTCCCAAGCAGCTCTAGGGGAACATGTGAGTTACTGGAAACCATCTTTGACCTTTAGGGGAAAAGAACAGATCCTAGCTCTTTCCTGTGACCCTGGAGTTGCATGAAATCACCTGAGGAGCAGAAAAGAGCTGGGAGGGGATCTGAAAGGAATTGAGATGCCAGGCAAGAAAAAAGGGTATGAAATATGCATGTATGTGTACATATATATATAATATATGTACATACATATGCAAGTGTGTGCACATGTGTATATGTATTATGAACGCATTTTCACACGTGTGCCCATGCATGTGTGAATGCACATGTGTGTATATGTACATGTACATGTGTATATGTATTGTGAACATCGGTGCCTGTGTGTCCCTGGGTATGTATGAATGCACATGTGTGTTTGTATCTCTGTGTATGTGACCAGTGACTGGCACTCTGTGTTTTGAACACTGTTCTTCCTCTGGGCTTGGGACCTCTGTGCCCTGAGACCTTCAACAACCTTGGCATCCCTTTCACGACAACTTCAGGCAGAAAGACACCTCCTGGGTAAGATGCGGGTCTCTCAAGTGTGACATAAAACTTTCGTCCTCAGGCCAAGGTCCCTTCTGCTGGTGAGGCTCGGCCTGCAGACGCGCGCGCGCGCGCGCGCGCGCGCGCACACACACACACACACACACACACACACACACACACACACAGAGCTCAGCCTCCTCTGAGCCCCACACATTCCCAGCACCTTTGTTCTGAGTTTTAAAGAGAACCTTGACTAATTCACTTTAGCGGAAAGCTAATCCTGCACTGGAGGGCTAAGTATAAAACAAGTGACGCTCTCGAGGGGTGACAAAAACGAGCGGGGAGGGATCATTAAGTGCTCCTTAGCCGCGTGTTGTCACGTTAACTACGGGGTGTAACACCAATTTTCCCTTCTTTGTCAATTGCCAACACGATCCCCCTTCACAGTCTGGCAATGAGAGGCCCTCAGCAGCTGCTCACCCTGCTCTGCCCTGTGGGGGCCCCTGAACTTGGCTTCCGTGGCCATGAGCCCCAGTCAGGGGAGCCAGTCTGGACCAGTCACAGCCAGATCTGCCTGTCCAGGAAACAGTCACACTTGGGAGAAAGAAAACCTGCTGTAAGGTGTGGATTTAGATTTAAAATGTTCTTGGGGGCCCAGAGGTGGCTTGGCAGCTAACTGCTCGCTGTGCTCACAGAGGGACCGTTTCACCTTTAGCATCTAAGTCAGGCAGCGCACAACCTCATAACCACCTCCAACTCCAGTTCTGAGAGATCTGACCCCCTCTTCGGGCCTCCTTGGGGTCCCGATGCACATGAACTCATCCAGGCTCACTCACATACTCATAAATAAATCTTACAATGTCCCACAATGAGTGTGTCTGGGTATATATGAGTTCTTGTGTATCCAAGGGCACATATATGCATGTGGAGACCAGATGTCAACATCTGGTGTAGGGCTTTAGGCAACTTTCACTTTCCTCGTCATTGTGGTTGTTGTTGTTGTTGTTTGAAGACAGGGTCTTTGACTAGGACCTAGGGTTCCCCAGTTACAATAGACTGGCTGACCAGCATGTCCCAGGGCTCTGCCTGTCCCTAATCTCAGCAGCCTTGAGATCATAAGCACATACCACCATGCCCAGCTTTTTAAATGTGGGTTCTGGTGGACCCCTCCCCCCCCCCCCCTCCCTCCCACCCCTCCCCCCCCCCCCCCCTCCCTCCCCCCCTCCCTCCTCCCTCTCTCTCCCTCCCAGTTTTCCGGTCATCACTAATTTCTCTCAGTGGTGTCTTCCCTTTCAACAGAACCTCTCTTGCACACCTGCTCCATTGTGCATTCCTCCCGCGGAGCCATGTTCTGTGTTTTGGTCAAGGACAAGCTGTGGACAGGAGGCTATGTGGCCTCAGGCTCCAGAGCTTGTGTAAGGACACTCTAATGGCCACACAGCCATGCCATTATCTATCTCATATCACCCTGGAGATGTATCCAGGCAGTGACCACATTTGATTTTACCAAAATTCTTTCTTAGAGCACTATGGGATTCCTTATTTGAATTCAAAAGGTTGGCACAGACACTGGAGAGCCTAGGCCTGACGACTGTGAGCATGCTTGCCAGGTTGCTGGGCCCTGTGTCGGGAGCAGCTTCCACACTAGTGGCCCTGGCTGTCTGCCACAGCACACGTTGGGTGGTGTTGAACTGGGGAGAGACTGACCTGACCACTAGTCTAATGTCCAATATCGGAGAGGAGCTCTGAGCCTGCCAGGGAGCATGCTCCATGAGAGGGAGAGGAAAGGGAGTGAATGAATGAGTGAGTGGATGAATGAATGCAGAAAGGTGTTGACAGCTTTCCTTATTCAGCAAACCTTTCGCCATCGCTCCCCCGGAAAAGGCAAGCCCTCCTGGTGTGTCTGCCACCGACCCCTCAGTACAAGAATCCTTGGAACAGAGACCGATTGTGGTCAACTGAAGTCACACCCTACTGCAGAGGCCACAGAGACTCAGCAGCAGGGCTGGTCTGCAAGGACTCTCCTGTGACCCTTCCCAGAGGGTTGCAACCCCACAGTGACCCCGTGAGATGGAGCTGGTCCTTCCTGCCTGCAGCAGCATCTTGGTGGCAGCCCCATAGCTCTGGGATTCTTCTGCAAGGCTCCAGGACTCTCACTCTGACACCACACATCATCCAGGGAGCTCTATTTAAAGCTTTCTCAAGACAAAAGTGAGGAAGACAATTATATAGATTGCAGGGACCAGAGGAAGGAGCTCCGGAGAAAGAGAAACTCAGAGCCAGTAACAATGTAACACAAACAGCTCAGCAAATAACAGAGCAATTGCCAGCTAATAGGACGGAACACCTGAATCCATTCACATGCCTGATTAGACACCAACAACGCACACCCATAGAGGAAGATTATAAGTTGTAATATGTCTTCCCAGAAGCAGCGTCTTAACCACTGTTTGTATACTTCTCCAATTACATTCCTTTAATTCTTTCATTTAGAAAACAGTTTACATTATAATAGCCGGCATCACTTCTGTTTTTAAAACAATTGGTTGTATGTATATTGCCAAATTATGGGTCTGTGGGATATTTTCATAAGTGAAAACAACACGAAAGGGCTTTGGGAAGGATCTTCGGCTGGGAGTCTGTGACCTGAGGGCCTGCAGCCTAAGGAGCGTCCCTCCCCTCCCATGCTCAGCTGCCCAGCATTCACAAAGGGGCTCAGTGGAGGCAGAGAGACCCTGCTGGGCTCTGGGCCTGGCTTGCCCATAATCCTCTTCTGGCCAGATCATGAGAATATACCAGAGCCAACCTTGAGAAACAGGTCATCCATGTCACCCCAGCTGAGAGATGACAGTGGCCAGAGTGTGCGAGAGTAGCTGAGTCCAGCCCAGATTTAGGCTGTCCTGAGCCCCTCAGAGGCAGAGCCCATGGAGTTAGAGAGATGCTCCCCGTTCTCAATACTGAGCTTCTTTGAGGCCTTTGCCCATGTTAAGAGGAAACCATGGCTCACCTGAGAAACTATGGTGGTTGGATAAAGAGGACACTGAGGCTCAGAACAAGTGACATGTCCAGACCACCAATTGGTACACGGCTGAGCCAGGAAATAAATCATGCAATCTGGTCACTCGGGGGCCTTGACCACAGTGAGCATGGCCTGTCCAGAGTGCCGCTCAACTTGAGACGTCTCCCCCCAGGAGCACCCTTCAGAAGGAAGGGGCTTCTACAGGAGAGAAATTGGGGCAGATGTCTGCTTTGCTCCTCTCCCATGGGTGCTGTGCACAAAATGAGCCTAAGCCAGCTTCAGAACCCAGGAAGAAGCAAGAGGCAGGCTGGGATCCCCAGGAGCATTCTGCAAGGATGCTGTCTCCACGCCCACAGATCACGACCTATAGCAGGAACTGGGGTATTTTCTAAGCTGTCATCTTGTATTTCTATTACTTGGATTCTCCATGGTAAGTATGTGTTATATTATTTACTAAAACCACAAACTGCTCCAAGATGCTGTGAGTGACGAACATCAGAAATGAATACGACTGTTCTTTTCTTCTTTCAGCTTTTCTGAATTCATAGATTTCCAAAAGTTAAAACAGTAAGGAAATCCTGCTTATTAGAGAGAGAGAGAGAGAGAGAGAGAGAGAGAGAGAGAGAGAGAGAGAGAG
>CABHPP010099786.1:52128-112645 GCA_902168425.1 Peromyscus attwateri
GGGGGGAAAGAACCCAGGTCACTTCCTGGTGGTGATGTCACAGGTCCCAGACATTCCAGGTATCCGGGAGACCAAGGCTGGGGAAGCTGAAGACCTTCCAGGGACGGGCCTCCTCCTGTGACTGGAGGGACCATGGCAGCGAATAGGGGAGTAGAGACCTTCTTGTCTGTCTTCCTGCTGTGCTGCTGGCGAGGAACTGAGCTACAGCCAGTCAACAAAACTTCAGGTAGGGTCACGCGGAGGTGGGCAGACAGAAACCTCGGGCCTGGATCCTGGGGGAGAGGTCTTCTCCTTTGTACCCTCTTCCTTCATTGGAACTCGGGGAATGGAGAGAAAGGAAAGTTTTCCATCTTTGAATGCCTTCCAAACAGGAATGCCACAGAGCAACTAAATACATTATACACATGTGCTCGAAATGTTCTAACTTATCCCAAGATAGAGGGGTAACGTCACAAACCTCCATGTGTCCATCCTCAGTTTTAATAACTGCACATTTCCCAACTTGTTTTTATATACACATATGTGTGCACACACCACACACATACACATATGTACACAGACAGACATACATACACGTGTACACATACATTGATACATATATACGTCAAAAGTGCACCCATACACGTGCACATGCACATGCATACACACACACACACACACACACACACACACACACACACACACACCCTTCTTTTGGGGAACAATTAGCACTGTCCCGATATCTTATGACTCTCTGGGAAGTGGGTAAAGCATATTTTTATATGCCCGTCACGTCCCTGTCACACTGACCAAGTTAACAAATTCCTTTTTTGCACCTAATACCAGTGAGAGGCACAGTATTCCTGGTGCTTGTTAATGACGGCTGGGTAGCCAGATGTGGTTGTCTAGGCCTTTAACCCCAGCACTGGGAGGCAGCAGCAGAGGCAGATAGATCTCTGTGAGTTTGAGGCCAGCCAGGACTATGTCAGGGTGGATGCCACAGTGGAGATTCATAGAGAGAGTGAGTTCATGTCCCAGAAAAATCCAAGATCCACAGTCCAGGACTAGGCAGAGGGATGGATGGAAGTTTCTAGGAAGTCGAGAAATTCTTGGCCTGCTACCCTAAGGGTACTCTGCTGTGGGCAGACAAGGGCGGTCAGTCGGGGAGGGGCCACGTGGTCAGGATCTGCAGGCAATCTGACATTGGCAAGGACTTCCATAGGCATGACTCTGTGACACACCTCCGAAGGCTAAATCAGAGCCTAGGTCAGGCAGGCTGAGTGAGAAAGACCTGGACAGAAGCAGACCGTGGAGTCCCTCCTCATCCTCTGCCCTTTGAACAGTGTGGTTAGCTTTGTGACTCCCCTTCTGGGATTTGCTGTTGCACAGCCAGGAATGTAGCTAGGAGAATGTCTGTGAGATGGAAGAGAGACAAGACAAGCAATATCCATAAATTAAAAGAAAATTAAAATGAACCATAACTGGGGCATGGCAGCCCATGCCTGGGACCCCAGCATTTGGAGGGCAGAGGCAGGAGCTGCAGAGCCTAGAACAGTGGGAGGGATTCCCAGATGCCAGGCCAGAAGCCGCTTTGGCCAACAGCGAGGGTGGAAGGGGCCCCAGCCATAGTGCGAACACCAGCATTATCCTTGGCTGTGGCTGAGGAGTGCAGGGAGGTGACTCCTGTGTCTGGAGTTTCTCCACATGGTCCTCAGCGATCAGCAGATGTCAGCTGTTAGTGCCCCAGGTCAGGAGAAAAAGAAAACACAGACGATCAGGAGAAGGCAGCTCTGCCCGTAGTGGACACCAGAGAAACCCAAGTTCAGGACACACTCCAGATTCATCGACAACCACAAAAAAAGAAAGCAAAATAAAAGCTCACCAAGAGACCAGGAATGGCCGCAGAGGAGCTGGGGCGGGGGAGTGGGAACCACAGTGTACCCTGCAGTTTCCCATTAAATCCTTATTTACAATCAAAGATCACAAAGTGATGTGACCCCTGACCAGAAATCCCACCTCCCTGGCTTCGGCCTGCACATTTGCAAAAGTGCAGTGAGTGGCATTCCATCTTGACGCTGTGATTGGGTGTGCTTTCTTTGTTGGGAATCTCAGATTCGGCTTCTCCAAGCCTCTGGGAGGCTAGGTGCTACCATCAAGGGGATCGTTAGAAAGCCTGGGGTGAGGATGGACTCCTGTCTCCTGTAGGTTTCCTAGGCTACTAAGAAGTGACCTTCCCACCCAACCATAAGATAGGGAGCCCAGGGAGCCAGGTAGACTGGTCTAGGCCACAGCCTCAGTTCCTCACATCTGATTCTAAGTACCTGGAGTGGGAAGGCCAAGCCGACACCTTGGCCATGTGGCCAGCGTCTCCAAGAGTGTTCCGTTACAAGGGAAAAAAACGTGGAGTGCGTGTGTCTGTGTGTGTGTGCACATCAACATTCATGCATGTAAGTGCAGGTGTATATGGAGGTCAGATGTTACCATCAGACGTCTTCCTTAATTACTATCTGCTTTATTTTTTTAAGAAAGGTTATCTCTTCCTAAACCTGGAGCTCTTTGATTTGACTAGACCAGCTGGCCAGTGAACCCCAGGGAACCCATTTTCTCTACATCCCCAGAAGTGGGATTATAAGCATGTACCACCACACCCTGATTTTTATGTGGGTCCTAGGGATCTGAACTCAGGTCCTCATGTTTCCACAGCAAGCACTTTGCTAACTGAACTATCTACTTGGCCCAAGAAGAATAGCATCACGGGGCTGGAGAGATGGCTTAGGAGTTAAGAGCACTGGCAGCTCTTCCAAGGACCTGGGTTCAATCCCCAGCACCCACATGGCAGCTCACAACTGTCTGTGACTCCAGTCTCAGGGGATCTGAGGCCCTCTTATAGCTCCACTGGCATCAGGCATGCAAGTGGTTCCTAGACATGCCTGCTTGCAAAACACCCACGTGGAGTGGGGAGCTGTCCTGGCTATGACCTTGAAGTATCACCCCTGGAGAGGGAGCAGGCAACTGCTCTACCTGTCTATGACCTTGAAGTATCACCCCTGGAGAGGGAGCAGGCAACTGCTCTACCTGTCTGTGACCTTGAAGCACATGCCCCTGGGGCGTGGCTCTTGGAACCCTTAAGAACTGAGATGCACTACTCGGAGTTCTCTCTCCCTCGCGGTTTCTGGATGCTGAGATGGACCAGGCGGAAGAACAGCGTGGACCATAGCTCAGCTTTCCAGGACCCTATGATAAATCTCCCGTGCTGTAGTGAGTTTTTACCCCCTAACAAATTCCTGGCCATTTAAGCAGACTCCATGGATTTCTCGCTTTACCCACACTCATAAAATAGACATGTTATTTTTTTTTTAAAGAAAGAATAATATCTAATTGAACTTATGCAAATACTTACATGGCTATAAAATAAATGTTGATAGAGACTTTAGAGAGATCAGGTAGAGAGAATCTAATTTTTTTTTGTAAAGGTGTAGTTATGAAGGGCAGGAGAGACGGCTCAGCAGCTGAGTCCTTGCTGCTTCTTCAGAGGAGTAGATTTTGCTTCCCAGCACCCATGTTGGGTGGCTCACAACCACCTATAACTCTAGCTCCAGAGGATCCAATACCCTCTTCTGATCTCCATACACACACACACACACACACACACACACACACACACACAGCACACAATCACACACACACAAATAAGTAAATAAATCTTAAAAAAATAAATATACTTTAAAAAGTACAACTTCAGGCTGGGCAGTGGTGGTGTACATCCTTAATCCCAGCACTCTGGAGGCAGAGGTAGGTGAATATCTGTGGGTTCAAGGCCAGCCTGGTCTATATAGTAAGCCCCAGAACAGACAGGGCTATGAAGAGACCCTACCTCAAAAAAAAAAAAAATTCAAAACAAACAAGGATAATTTCAGAACTGTTCTGAGTTAGTGGATAACTGTCTTTGAATGTGCAGAATAAGCACAAAAGAACCAACAAGGCTTCAAACAAAGGCTCTGAAACCGTAGCCACTCAGCCCTGCTCCACCAGGCCACAGTCTCTATGCTTCAGGGACCCATCTGCTCCTTCCTGTATACGGTGAGGACCCCGAAGACCATCAGGCAATCTTGGGGCCATTGGCAGTCTAATTCTGGTCTCTTGGTCAGAGTGTCCTGAGACTCCTTGAAGGCAAGCTTGGACCATTAGCTGAGTACGCCTGCTTTCAGAAAAGCATCCGAGGAAAACAGGTATTGTCTGCAAAGAACCCAGGCTCCAGGACCTGCCACGTGCCCACCTTCTGAGGTCAGCAGGGAGAGGTGGTCATTCTCACATCATACAGTGTTTTGTATCAGTAAGTGCAACAATAACAGATCCCACTGTCCAGGGACCTAGCATGGCTAGTAAAGACAAGGTACATCTCTGGAAATCTCAGACAGCCTCTGGCACCTGACATATCACACAAAGGTGTGATACAAAGGATTCAACGCTGCTTACTCCACAAAGCTCCCCGTACCACTTCACATCACAAGGAAGCTAATTAGCTTAAGATCTGTCTTTCACAGGATGACAGAACAAATCCCCGGAGGCTTTCCAGGGGCCTCTGGGAAATTTCAAAGTTAGTTTGAGGTCAGAAAGACTGCATTTAGAATTTAATTCAGAGGTGTCAAAAAATGTCAGGTGCTTTGAAGAGTTGACCGAGATCATGGGCTACTATGAAACAGTACTTAGCTTCCCAGTTAACCAAAATGACAACGATTTTCCAGGGAAATAGAGGTGGTAGGTAGTGGTTAAATAACCAACCTTCACTCTCTCAATATTAAGAGGGTTCCACTTTCCTAAGTAATAAAAAGTTTGAAAAGACAACACGAAGCACAGGAAATTATTTTGGTAAGAACGGAGCCTTTGTCTACAAGGGAGGTTACTCAACAGGTAAAGAAACCACTTGTAATCTCTTATGAAGAGGAGGCCAATAGTCCAAGGACTCCTCCGCCCTTTCAGCGGAGAGAGAAGCAGAAGCCGTTCCACATGGCCGCACGCCTGATACCGGAGCTCATTTCAAAACCTGACAATGGCCATCCATTCACCCAGCCCGACCACGGGAGATTAGATTTCTCTTTTTTCTCATAGCCCTTCACACCTTACCCAACCCATTTAGGCTTTTTGTTCCTTTACCCCCCCTCTCTTCTTTATTAAATAACATTTAAACTATTTATGACAAAATGACTTTCTTCTTTCTTTAACAAAGATTCGTCCTTTATGTCTCATGGCTTCCCTTATCAAACACAGACCACTTTCACTGAAACCTGCTTGCAAAGTCAGGCTCCCCTTCCTATGAGTCACAGGAGTTTTAATTACACACATAAGTAGTCATTTTAACGGAGAAAACTTAGAAACTATGAATTATCCGTCACAATACTTGGTGGCAAGTTTCCTGAATTTCCATCTTACAAAGCTTGGGGCCTTGATTGTATCATTTTAGCAGTGGGTGTGGTTGTGTGTCTTTGTATAGGAGTGCATGCATGTATTCATGTGTGCACAGTCAGGTGGAGGTCAGAGGACGGTTTCAAATGCTGTTCCTCAGGTACCTTCTACCTTGTTGGAGACAATCTCTCACTAGCCTGGAACTTTGTCAGATAGGCCAATCGGGCTCTCAGGCTCGGAGGAGTTGGCCTGCCTCTGCGCTCCCTCAACCCATGGCTGGGGTTGTAGGTGCACAGCACCATGCCTGGCCAGATCTTCTAAGGGGATCTGAATTCAAGTCCTCACTCTTGGAAGGGTAGCACTTCATCAACGAACCCATCTCCCCAGCCCTATCAGCCATAATGTTTAATGTGGCAGAAGCAGCGTGCTTATCAGCAGACCCGAATACTTCGTTTCTCTGTGTGTAAGAAATGAGAAGGCAAGAGTGAGGTTGTGAGCTTGTTCTGAGAGAACGTCTCAATAGTTCCGATTACTTAGAACTTCTCTAAGAGCCCACTAATTGTGGCAGCGTTAGGATGGTTAGAACTGGCCTCTACGTAGCTGTTTTCTTTCTCTGGACACCCAGAGCCCAGACTGGGGAGGTTCGGGTGTTCACAGAGTATCACAAGCCACAGAACTTGATGAGTGTTGAGAGAGATGCTTCAAAATGGAATGGAGCACACACTGAGGAGGAAGTGCAGGCTTCTCAGGGCAGACTCCAGTTTGTGTCTTAACCAAGGACTGGAGAGATGGCTCAGCAGTTAGGAGCACTGGCTGTTCTTCCAGAGGACCCAAATTCAATTCCCAGCACTCACACGGCAGCTCACAACTGTCTGTAACTCCAGCTCCAGGGGATCTGACACACAGACATACATGCAGGAAAAACAATTCATATAAAATTTAAAAAATAATTTTTTAAAAAAGTATTTTAACCATAGCTATCTCTCTGACCGTGGTGACCTTTACAGTTACACCGTCCAAAGGCTGCTGTCTGTCTTTGTTTTTCTCTATGGAAATTTTACATTAATACATGAGATCACAAGGTATGCTGGGGTACACTATATAGACCTACAGGCTGACAAGATAACTGGTCATAACATGGGTCAAAAAGGCTAAGGAATTTCTACCAATGGCTCATTAGGACATCTAGGTTTTGACTATAAACATGGATTATCTTGTTTGTGAGACTTACTCAGAAGTGCAGGTCATTGAGAAAGAACAGTGAGGCTGAATTCAAAAGATCACAGATATTTTAGCTTTAATCTGTCTCCACACGACTGAGTTCTCTCTTGGATAAAGGAGTATTATCCTTTGCAGGTACCTGGGTCAGCCATTTTTGTGGTTCTTAAACAAAATCCAGGATAAGAGGCTCTTTCCTTTTCTCATGTCTCCCTAATTTCCTCTGTCTTTCTATCCTGCCCCCAGATACCCAGTCCACACTGAAGTACACCCACTGTTTCAGAATGCCCTTTAGGTCAGTTGAAGCCACGCCCCAAGCAGAGACCCTTGTGACTTCTGTTCTGACACACTTCTGAGCACACTCAAGCCACATTCTTCCCCCCATCAGCTTTCCTCACAGATAATCAAGGACCAAGGCTCACAAAATGAGCCCAACTAGGGTCCCCAGCTCCATCTCCCAGGGTGAGCAAGTCATCCCTGACCCCCACAGGGCTCATGGGACTCTCCTCAGAGTGCAGCATGTTGTGCTGGCCTGAGTGCTAATAGCCAAGCCAGCACAGGTCTGGACAGGAGAGGCTAGCCTGGTTCACTATTTATACAAGGGCAGGTGGGTGGTCTCCATGGTCCAACGACGCTGTGAAGTATGTCTGTATTTCTACTTTTCTCTTTCTTAAGCTCTGAGGTGCTTACTAGAAAAATGTCCTGAGGTCCTGGGGCCAGGAGAGTCTAAAGTTGACACAGCATACACATCCTTATTGATGTCTCTGCTGTCACTGCCTGTCCATGCCTGTGTATAGATGCCAAACCCAGCTCTTGGTTGTCCCAGCAAATGCTCAGCAGGTGTTTGTTGAGGAGCTTGCTGCTGCTGCTGCTGCTGTGGCTGGTCACTTTTACCTCTTGAGTCCTGGTCAAAGCATTGATGACATCCAACATCTTCTCCAGCTCGAGACCCAGTTCAAGTCTGGGTGACTCCTGTTGTTGTTGTTGTTGTTGTTTTACCAGCTTGAGACCTGGATGAAATCTGGGTGAATCTCAAGGTCCTCCCTGTTTGAGACCTGGTCATAGCCCTATGTGACAGTCAAGGTCTCCTTCAGTTGAAGCGCCGATGAAGGAGCAGTTTTCACATTGCTCTAAGAGTAACACAGGTAAACTTCTCCCATCCTGGGGTATGCCCACTACTTGGCAGGAGAGGAGCTGTGCATGCTGCTGTGTGCGGGTCCCTCACAGGGAGGTGATGGCCACTAAGAGGAAGGACAGTAGTTGATATGGCCCTCATTATGACTCTCTCATATTCACTCAATTAACCTGAGTGAACTCAGAACTCAGAACTCAACAGTGAACTTCACGAAGCCAGAATGTGCTGACATGGGCAGTGAGAAGACATCGGAGTGTCCTGACCTTGTGGGTGTGTGCTGTCTGGAAGCTGTAACTCTCTGGAGGAGGGGACAACAGGAAAGCCATGGCAGAGCAGCTACAGTTGACAATGCACGTTAACAGGCAGGACAACATGAGCATACACACCACGCATGTGCACACGGCTGACTTGCACAATGCTTCCATTGTGATTACGGGACAGACACAAGATGAAAAGAATATTTTTAACAAAGTGCTGGCGCTGCGCAGCTGTACCCATTCGTAATGATCCATTAATGTCTCATGCAAAGAGAACTGTACTGTTTGTTTGGTTTACCGAGGTCAGCACACTGGGAAGCAATTGTCATCACCGTCACAGACCTCCTTACATACTTCCCTTTGTTCTGAGCTGTGCAGATGAACACATTGGGATGCAGATTGCCCATCATTAAAGCCTTTGAGAATAGCTTTGTCATTGGTTTAGTGGCAACTTTACTTCTCCCAGACAGAGCTCTGTGTCTCAGAAAGGGAAAGGAAGGTGGCCCTGCTTGCCATCTTCAGGGGTCCCAGGACCTGAGAGCTGGAGGAAGAGGCCATCCCTGAGCTCAGACTAAGGGATATACCAGATCGAGACACCACAGCCCGTGAGATAAACGAAGGTCATGTCAGAAGGAGGACGTGTGTGCTGGATGCTGCAGAGGAGAAACTGGTCCTCAGAATTCCCATAGTGTCTAGATACAGCTAGACCTTATATGCCCAGCACAGCTCCTCCTGTCCATCAGGAAGCAGACATCACAGATAAGACAGCCCTGGACTCTGGAGACAACTGCCATCCAGAACTCTACAGCTCACTCATCAGACACTCCATTGCTTAACTGCAGACAGACCACCCTGGAGGGCTCTGCTCACGTGGGAAGAACGAGGTGAACAGCCTCTGACCTCCCCCTCCCCCTGAGAGAACCTCAGGTAGCATAAGTGAGTGTGCAAAGTCACCCGGGGCTCAGAAAAACACACTTAGGAGGTGTTTTCTCATCACAGGACAAAGTGAGTATTTGGCTGGCAACATAGAAAGCCTCAGTCAGAGGCTGGGCAAATGCTTCTTCCCGCTGTGTGCCAAGCTGGGCTCTGGGCTGCTCAGATGGGATCCCAGGCCGGAGTTTCTCAGTCTGGTGGCCACCCAGATGGTGTCGCCACCCATGCAGGAAGCAAAGCGCGGCTTCCTACAAAACAGCGCATGTGACCCTCTTCCTTCTTTGCCCCTGTGAGAGAGCTGAGTTGTCCGAGTGTGGACACTGTCTTACCATCCATGCGGGTGACTCCAGTGACCAGGAGGGCAGGTTCTACTCAGGGCACCTGGGGAGATCATGGGTTCCACCCACACAGCCATCCCATGGGTAATGTCTTTCCCATCTTCCATATGAGAAACTCAAGTCCCAGAGGGCTTCCCTCAGCACATGTGGGAAAGAGCCGCACTCCACACAGGACCCTTTCTCTAGACCAGGCTGGGGCCATCCCTCACAACTACCCATTCACAGAGAGGTGAGTGAATGAATACTGTAAAACTATAGATTTTCATCCGTTCCCCCCTTTCCCCCCACCCAGGTCCAGTTACTGATGACGCACTCAATTCAACAAATGAAGAGATGCCTGAAGTGTTTGGTAAGGATTTCCCATACAGAACCTGTTATGTGGTAAGAGAATGGGACCTTTCCCAAATGACCTACCACCAGTTGCAGATGTGGGGGGAACTGACTTGCTTTGAGGCCAGAGCCAAGGTCTCCTGTCCTGCAGCTTTAGTGCCAACACCAGAGCCAAATTTGCCTACAGTGTGAGTACCATTGATCTGACCAAAGCCGTCCCACAGAGATGGAGCATGGGTGCAGGTGAAGTGCTGGTATCCATACTCCAAAGAACATGGCAAGGACACTAACTTCAACTGCAGTCTGTGGACCGGGATCCTGACCCTGGGATAAGCAGGCCACCGGTGGGCTCCAGGTAGTTCCCGGGCGCTGTCCCTGGTTCTGAAAAGCATCCCGCTGCAGAGACAGGCTGCGGCCAGGTGCCATGGTTTAGCTCCCACCGCGGTCTCATGCCGTACAGGGTACCTTATCAAAGCCATGAAATAAACTTGTCCCCGATTTCAGAGCAGGGCCACTGAAGGTCAGAGGTGTAAAGAAAATCACATGACGTTATATCTGACCGAGAAAAGATGCAGCTTGCGTCTGAGGTTTTTCTGACCTTCTGTCCAGAACACTTAGGTTAGAGGCTAATTGGGAAGAGCAGAGTAAAATACAGCCACATTGGGGTAAGACAAGATGCCCACTCGTATTAGGGGACAGGGAGGGCACAGAACGGCCACAGGACAGGAAGGAAAATCCTGACTCTGTCTGGAGCCGGATTTTCGGGATTTTGTTGTGGAGGGTGTATTAATCAGTTTTCTATCACTGACAAAATGTCTGAGGCGATAACAAACTTATGAAGAGGAAAAGAGCTACTGTGGCTCAGTTCTCGGAGCTTCCAGTCCATGATTTGTTAGCCTTGCTGCTTGGGGTCCTGTAATGGAAGCACACACGTCATGGACGTAATGTGTAGCCCACACCCGGGGGAAAGAGGGCACAGCCCAGTGACCTCAAGGCGGCCTATTACATCTCACCCGGAGGCGCCATCACGTCGCAATAGCGGCAACCAAGCTTTTAACACAAGTGCCATGATGGCTGCTCTTGACTGTCACTTAAGTAGATGAAGAGGTGCCTAGGAGATGAGTATAGCACGCTTGTAGATGTGCCTGTGAGGGGATTCCAGAAACAAATGGATCGCAGATGCTGCTCTGGTTAGTGAATGATTTAATCTACAGATGGGTTCTAAACTTGAGGACTACTAGGAAGTGGCAGAATTCTGGACTATGGGACTTGTTGGAGGAAATAGGTTATGGTTGTGTGTCCTTGGGCACTGGATCTTGCCGTGGCCCCTTCTTGATGCTGCTCTGACCTGCTCCCTGTTGACATGACACAGTAGCCCCTGTCACACACTCCTAAACACCATAAGATTTTGCCTCACCAAAGGCCCAGAGTCAATGGTGTCAATACCCAGGATCACTATCTTGCCCTCTTAAGTCATTTATGTTGGGTAACTTGTCCCAGGAACAAACTCTAACGCAGAAAGTTGACAGCAATGATATGGGATCATTGCTATGACTAACCTTAATAATATGATTCTTCAGCCTCTGGAATCGATTTGGGGGTGGAATTGGAAAAGGTTGAAGACGTGAACTAGAGAAAGCTTGGGATACTATAAACTGGGCTTAAAGGGTGATTCTGTTGGGAGCCTAGAATGCCAGAATGCAGTAGGAATTTAGACAGTGGAGGCCAGGTGTGCTGGGTGGTTTTATGTCAACTTGACACAAACCAAAGTCATCTGGGAGGAGGAAACCTCAATGAAGAAAATGCCTCTGTAAGATCAGGCTGTACACAATCCTGTAGGGCATTTTCTTAATTAGTGATTGATAGGGAAGGACCAGCACATGATGGGTGGTGCCATCCCTGGGCTGGTGGTCCTGGGTTCTATAAGAAATCAGGCTTAGCAAGTCATGGGGAAGCAAGCCAGTAAGCAGCATACCTCCATGGCCTCTGCATCAGTTCCTGCCTCCAGGTTCCTGCCCTGTTTGAGTTCCTGTCCTGACTTCCTTCAGTGATGGACGATGATGTGGAAGTGGAGGTGAAATAAACCCTTTCCTCCACGAACTTCTTTTGGTCATGGAGTTCCATCACAGCAAAGTTATAAACCCAAACTAAGACAGCAGACTTAGGAAGTTTCATATAGAAATGAAGACCCTATTGGGAACTGTGCTAAGTCTTTCACATTCTCACCAAGAACTTGTCTATCTTTTGGGCATGTCTTGCAGTTTTATGGGAAACTGGGTTAAAAGGTAAGGAACTAATTAACCCAGCAGAGGAAATTGTAAGTCAATCCTACATTTAGGCTGAGGCATGGCTACTACTGGATGCTTTTAGACAAGTTTTTCAATTAGAACCAGGAGAAAGGACAGAGAGAAAGACTTGAAAAGTTTGCAGGCTGATCAGAAACCTGTGTAAAGTTGGAGCTAAAGAAGGCATGGTTTCTGAAAAGAGTATGGTTATCAAAAAGAAGCCAAGGACCCTGATTCATCAAAGACCTTGTAAGAGTTGGCCAGATCCATCATAGGCTCAAGTTTTGAAAAGGCAAACTTAATTGAAACTTTTTTCTTTTGAGAAAATAATGCCCCTAGGGCACACTGCTTACCATGGGGCTGTTCACCTGGGAAGCTATTTCCCAACATTCTTTTCACAGTGCTCAGTCACCTAGCTTTAAGATGTCAACACAGTCAAGGTCCAAGTAACCCTAGTATTTGCTCACATTGACTTCATCTACATGATGCTGTCTTTGTAGACATACAGAATGCAAGAGTTACAGTTTCGTGGAAGCTTCCAACCAGATTTCAAATGATAGCCTGAGAATATATATCAGGGTCAAATTCCCTGTAAGAGGGTAAACTTGAGATTACAAACTTTAAGCTGCAGTAGAGACCCAGGAACGTGAAATATTTGTCAATGAAATCCACAGTCAGTGTATACAGAGAGGCCAAGAAAGGAGTTGTGTGGACTGCAAACAGTCAAGCCACAGGGACAGGAGCACCCAAGCTCTTCTGAACTCATGTAACACTGCTTGCCCCAATGCCAGACATGGATCCACCAAACTCAGTGTTTCCCCTGCTGTATTTTGGTCTTGCTTTGGTATACTTTTTCTTTGGTGTTCTACTATGCTTCTGTTTTCCCTTTGGGAATGGGAATGTGTACTCTGTGACATTGCATTTGGAAGCAACTTATACATCTTTATGGAGACTTACAGATGAGAATTGCCTTCAGTCTCCAAAGAGTCTTTGTGCTTAGACTTAGAAATGTTGAATCTGTAAAGATTATGGGGACCCATGAAGACAGATGGATGTATTTTGCATCAGGAGACCAATGAAAGGAGATGTGTTTGGGTGTAAAGTTGACAAGGGGTCTGTTTGTTAGTAATCTTCACTGTCAGGTTGACTGGATTGAGGCTGTCGGAAGTGCTCCTTCCTTGGGTAGACAATGTCTAACCGAGGAGATGTGTTTGGGTGTAAAGTTGACAAGGGGGTCTATGTGCTGGTAATCATAACTGTCAGGTTGAGTGGATTGAGGCTGTTGTAAGTGCTCCTTCCTCAGGTAGACAACATAAAACTGTTTCTCATAAGGTTCCAACATAAACCGAACCTTCATGCTACCAAAGTTCACCCTGAAGAGCAAATGAGCGGAGTAGGTTTGCTTATGGAACACTAGCAGGAACCTCTGGTGACCCCAAAGCACACAGGAAAGTCTTCGTCCAGCACAGATTGTGTCTTTTCCTATTCAGATGGAGCTCCTGTCAATGTGCCTTCCCTTGGCTATATACTCTAGCCCCTCCACAGGACTCCAGATGCCATGTGCAGTTAGGGCAGAACTGCATGCACATGGTGGGAAGGGTGGCCGATACTGAGGTAGGAGAGCAGTAACTCTTTCCACACCCTCTTTCAGTGAGGGAATGTCAATCATCAACAAACCCAAGCAATGGCTCCTTGCAAGCAGGAATCAAGACGATGGTAGCTTCATCAGATGTTTTGCTTGGAGGGCTGCATCCTGCAGGAACTCCTAGAAGATTATTGCAGTACACTTCTGTGTGTTATGTATGAGAGGGCATTTCCAGAGATGGCTAGATCCTGAAGGTTGTGACAGTGTGACTGGTTTAACTGGCCAGTAGATTCCAAATTTGAATCCATTGTTGGGATGTGATGGAACTGTGCTGTGGAAGATGAGATATGAGTTAGAGGAAGTTCCCAAATTCCTTCCTGGTGGTCTTCATTTGGCTTCCTGGCTGCCAGGATGAGAGCAGTTTTGTGCATGCCCTGATGTACTGAAACCTCTGAAACTGGGAGCAGAATTACTCCTTCCTCTCTGGAGTTGCACCTTGGGTAGTGGATCACAGAGATGACATCGGTTAACTAAAACATGAACATGAACATAGGGCCATTCAGCATATCGGGGCAAGGCTTAGGAGATAGCCAGATGGTGCCCACTTCTCTGAAATTATTTAGGGAGCAGAGACCAGCCCATCCAAGATGAGGTTCTCTAGAAAGCCCACCAATGCCTTGGGTTCCTGTTTTCTACCTACAGTATTCACAGACTGCCCAAAGTGCGAGCTGTGCATGAGGCATGCATCCTGCCTTACCGGCTCTAACATGTTCTTATATACTTTCTCAAGATGAAATTATTGCCCAAGAGATTTTGGAGCCAAACACATCAGCATCGAATGAAACACCAACAACAAAACGAACAACCCGAACAACAAAACCAACCAAGGAAAAAAGCAAGTATACATACTCCTTCCGCCCATAATTGCACATATTCCTAGAGACCTGAGGTGTTGCCTATGTAACTCTATTTGAGCATTTACTTGAACCAACTATGGGTACATGAGAGACACTGTGGCCTGAGACCAAGGGAGGAGTCACCTCCAAGGCAGGGTGCCTTGCTTCACTCTGAGGTGATCACTGAGTCACATTCATGTGCATTCTGGGGTTCAGCGTGTAAATGGGGTTCAGCCACTTCAGGAACACAGGCTTACAGATGAGCTGGGTCATTACAGTTTAACACACACCATCTCATTGCACTCTGTTGCATTTGTTTAACTCTGGGAAGCTGTGTTACTGTGCCTGTCTAAAACATCTAATGGTCTAATAAAGAACTGATGGTCTAATAAAGAACTGAATGGCCAATAGCAAGGCAGGAGAAAGGATAGGCAGGACTGGCAGGCAGAGGGAATAAATAGAAGGAGAAATCTGGGAGAAGGGATCTAGGAGCAAGAGAGAAAGGAGGAGGACTCCAGGGGCCAGTCACCCAGCTACACAGCCAGCAACAGAGCAAGATTTACAGAAGTAAGAGAATGGAAAAGCCCAGAGGCAAAGATAGATGGGGCTAATTTAGAGTTAAGTAAAGCTGACAAGAAACAAGCCAAGCTAAGACTGGGCATTTATAAGTAAGAATAAGTAAGCCTCCATGTGTGATTTATTTGAGAGCTGGGTGGCAGGCCCCCCAAAAGAGCAAAAACAACCAACAACAGCACTCACCTACAGCCCCCAAAGGAGCACAGTCCTTCTGCTATGCCATGTGGCTGAGGTAAAGCCAAGGTCAGTATATGACATGCCCAAAACCAAGAACAACAGCGGACAGAGACAAAGTACATGCTTTGCAAAGTACAGCTCCACACTGCACGATTGTGCAAATAGATGGTGTGATGGACAATGGAGAAGGAGAGGTCTGGGTTAAGAAGCCCCGAGGCTCTGTGGGAAATGCACTCAAAGGCATTTTTTTTTATGTTCAGATGTGACTAGATTTTAAGGATTTGCTCACTGCACATCTACCTAGACATAAACCACTGGGTTCAAAGTAGTTAGATGACACATGACTCTTTAAATATTAATTTCCCAACACATATTTTCAACTAGGACTTGAATACTGTGCCATCCTTCCAGCCCAGCATTGTGAAATAGGAATTAGCCCCCCACTCCCCAAAATCAAGTGTGTAACAAGGAAACTCTTCCCTGTTTCTTTCCATCTTCTTCATCCAAGATTCTGGTATTGATGATAACTACCAAGAAGATGGCTCTGAGAATTACCATGAAGTAGTAGAGAGTTCAGAACTCTCGTCTCTGAACAAGGAGAAATTCGAAAGTAATGGTAAATATGATCTAACCATCTCCCCTGCCTGAGCTAGGATACTACAAGGGAGCCAGCATCAGATGCACTGGACGGCTGCTCCACCTGAGTTAAGTAGCCCTGCCCTAAGGCTGAGGGTCCCCGGCTCCTCAGCTCTGCCCTGGACCCAACTTTCCACAACCAGCAGAAATGTCTTCTCCCAGATGTGTGGAAGTCAGGCATGGAAGAGCGGCCTTGCTGCAGGCTTCCAGCCAAGTCACCTCTTCTCTGTGGTGGAAGGAGATAGCAAGACTCCATGGCCCTGGGAGTCAAGAAAAGCCTCTAGCAAAGGCAATGCACAGTGGCTCTGGGAAGTTTGCTGCTCAGGGGCTGATAAAGCTTTTTTGGCCCTAAAGCTTAGGTTAGATTAGGGTTAGGACTGGGAAAGGAGTCTGTGCAGCGTGTAGGACTTAGATGTAGTACTCTAAAGTCTGACTCACGTACAGAACCAGACCAAGGTTCCAAATCATGGTGGCTTCTGGCATGGGGCAGAGGAAGTCATTAACACATACCCCTGAGCCCACTATACAACTCTGTTTGGGCCCTGGACCCATTTACAACCCACTCCCCACATAGCTTCTCCAAGGACTAGCCTCTGGTGTTGGAATGGATCTAAGTAATAGTTTCACAGTGTAAACACAAACATGATTCTATTTAAAATGAGTGTTTAATAGTCCTGAGCTTGTCCCACTCAGAGGTTTGGACAAATTGCCTGATGGTTTGGCACAGCATTTGCCAAGCAGTAATTCTTCGTTCACTTACTGTCATTTAGTAATTAGGATTATGATCTAAGATCTAAGCAATAGCCACCTCTTCTCAGTTACCTTATTTTCTCATGATCCTGACACAGTCACTAACACTTAGGCACTAATACCAACTATAGCTGATAACTGTAGTCATTTCTTCCTATCCTTGGCCTTGGGAGTCATTCCCATGTTCATTTCCCACCCACAAGATGCTTGGATCTTATCTGGTGCCTCCCTGCCCCTGCCTAGCTTCTTTTTGCTAGGTAAGTCACCCTAAAAGACTAAGAACCAGATATGGTGGCATTGCTCAGCAAGCCAAGCCAGGAGGGCTGGGGACATATGCGTACATCTCTGTGTCCATTCTGTCATCTTCTTCCTCTGCCTTTCTCCCCATGGCTCACACAACCACAGGCCTCTGTAGGTAGGATATTTTCAGTCACAGTATTTGCAAGCCGGTAGGGCTAGGGCAAACAGCCTGAAGCTTAGGGATTTCCATATGTTGGAAGGGTATCTGTGGAACCAACTGTTAGCCAGGGATGGAGGAGTCAAAATATGAAGGAGGGAATGGTCTTCACATAGTGACTTCTTTCCTCATCTTCAGATAAAACTCAGAAACAGAGGTAGCATTCCAACCAACGTTTTAACATAAATGCTCCCCAGTGTCTACCAGTGTATCTTTCAGAAAATGGTCCCATTTGTTTTGTTTTGTTTTTGTTTTTCATGTTCTTCATTAAAGACAGAAGCACTGCTGAGAACCTTCATGACCACAAGCTTGAGCCACACTTTTCTTCTGAAGGTGAGAACAGAATTCACAGTAACCGCACTTCCCTGCCACATGGGTGCAGCATGGGAGACAGTAAAAGTGTGAGACAACTGTCTCCCTGCAGCCTCGCCCAAGGCAGGGGGTTGCACCCTCAGATTTTCATGGGGGAGGGGTGCCATTTCAAGGTTGCTTTCATTTGCAATTCTCTAGTTAATAATGACTTTTTGTTTCATATTTGAAGGCCACTGTCCTATTGTTTTTGTAAATCTGTAAATTGTTTTTGTTTTTGTTTTTCAAGACAGGGTTTCTCTGTAGCTGAAGGTTTTCCTGTGTCCTGCTTGGTCTGCAGCCACTCAGACCCAAGTAAACACACACAGGCTTATATTAATTAAAACTGCTCAGCCATTAGCTCAGACCTACCACTCTCTAGCTCTTACATTTAAACTCAGCCCATTTCTGTTCATCTATATGTTGCCACATGTCCCATGGCTTTACCTGTGTGCCATTACATGCTGCTCCCTTAAGGAAAACCATAATTATAACTATCTAGTCTTCAACTATATCAAAGACCCCAGAAGGAAGTAATATATAATATTACTTAAATACACAGGAAGTATATTGTAAGCAACTTCCAAAAATCTAGAATGACAGAGACAGCTGCCTGCCTGGACAGTTACCCAAAGTTCTTCTGCAATGTTGGGGCATTCATGTTCTCAGCATATAGGCCTAGAGTCTCTCAGACACTTCTTTCTGTGTCCTGTATAATGTCTGGCAGTTTCTTCTGTGAAGCAGGAACCTGAAGGACAATTTTGCCTTGCAAAGTTCAGTGGTCACCTTCCTATGGGTCCTGCATGTCCAGTCAATACAACACTTTGTCAAGTAGTCCAGGCAAGAACAGTTTCTTGCCCACATGGCTGTTTTTGCCAAGAAGAAGATAAACTCCGTATGGAGTGTCTTTGACACCCATCTTTCTCTTTGAAGTAAATCAGTGCTGCCAGGAGCAGATGTGCCTCACTGTCCAGAAAGTCTAAGTTTTAAAAACATTTAAAATGTCATATTCTGTAGGTCTTTGAAGTGTTTGAAGATTACCTATCTATCTGAAATATATCTATGTATACCTAGAAAACTAACCTAACTAAAACCTTCCTTTTGTTTAGAAAGAAAAGGGCAAGTGATGGGAGAATGCCTTTCTGTATGCTGTGATTATGTGTTGCTCTGATTGGCTGATAAATAAAGCTGTTTGGCCAGTGGTGAGGCAGAATAGGGTTAGGCAGGGCATTCTAACTAGAGAGGAGGAAGGAGAAAGGCAGAGAAGAGGAGATGCTGCCAGCTGCCGCCATGAGAAGCAAGATGTAAAGATACCAGTAAGCCACAAGCCACGTGGCAAGGTACAGATTTATAGAAATGGGTTAATTTAAGATAAGATCTAGCTAGCAAGAAGTCTGAGCCATTAGGCCATACAGCTTGTAATTAATATAAGTGTCTGTGTGTTTATTTGGGTCTGAGTGGCTTCAGGACCGTGGGACCATGGGAGCCTGGCAGGACCAGGAGAACTTCAGCTACATTTCTCTGTGTAGTTTTGGTGCCTGTCCTGGATCTCACTCTGTAGCCCAGGCTGGCCTTGAACTCACAAAGATCCGTCTGGCTCTGCCTCCCGAGTGCTGGGATTAAAGGTGTGTGCCACCACTGCCTGATGTGATTTTTTTTTTTAAAGGACAGTTAGACATATAAACAAGCCAAGTCTGTGATACTCATTGTAAACAATTTTTTCAAAATTTTCAGCTGGCTTTATATTTAAGATTTATTTTATCCATATGTATGTGTGTTTTGCCTGCATGAGTGTATGCCATGGGTGTGTGGGAGCCCCTAGAGTCTGGGAGAAAGCATTGGTTTCACCAGAATGGAAGTTACAGGTGCTGGGAGCCGAACCTGTGTCCTCTGCAGGAGCAGTAATTGCTCTTAACTGCTGAGCCATCTCCTCAGCCCTGATCAGTTTACTTCAGATGATGTTCATATTTTTTTCCATGCAAAAAACCTACCATTTTTGTGTGGTCATAATCGATAATCTTTTGTTGTTTTTAATATAGCGTTAGCCAGAGCCAACACTAGACAGAAGCTGTCATTTCCTCTGCTAATTGTGTCACTTCGCTGGTCCCATGTGTGGTGATATGTTGTGTGGTGACATACTGTGTACCCTAATAAAGCTTGCCTTGAGGACCAGAGGACAGAGACAGCCACTAGATTAGACATAGAGGTCAGACAGTGGTGGCACACACCCTTAATCCTATCACTTGGGAGGCAGAGATCCATTTGGATCTCTGTGAGTTCAAGGCCACACTGGAAACAGAGCCAGGCAGTGATAGCACACATCTTTAATCCCAGTACTGGGCAGCACTCATGCCTTTAATCCCAGGAAGTGATGGCAGGGCAGAGAAAGGTATATAAGGCGTGAGGAAACAGGAACTAAAGCAGTTCAGCTGAGACCCTTTGGGGTGAGGACTTAGAGGCTTTCAGTCAGAGGATTTGTGGAGTTGGTGAGGTAAGAGGTGGTGACTGTGGCTGCTCTGCTTCTCTGATCTTTCAGCTTTCACCCCAGTATCTGGCTGCAGATCTTTTATTATAAGAACATTTAACATTCGAACACCATCCATGTGATCTCTAACTGCACTTGAATTTATCTCTGAGTAACATGCTCTTAATGTCATCTCTTAACACACCTGTGTATTCTAGCATGACTTACTCAAAGACCATCTCATCCCCATGATTTGCAGATGCACACTTAAAATATACCAAATTCCCAGATGTGTGGCTGTTTGTTTCTTTTTTGTTTGTTTGTTTGTTTGTTTGTTTGTTTTTGGCTTGTGCACCATGTTAATATGTTGGTACCACAGGGTTTCATTAAGGTGTATTCTAGCTTCTGAGATACAACCCCCCTCCCTTTTCCCTGGTTATTCTTGAATTTTTGTGTCTAATTTCCCCTATTAAAAAAAAAGCTTGTATGTTTCCTATATTGTAGGTCATTTTAGAAAATAATTTAGGAAAAAATTGACCCTTTATGATGTTGAGTTGTTCTTTCCAAAAACAGGTAATGTCTTTATACTTCTCAAGTCTGATTTCATATATTATGGGCATACCTTTGGGGTTTTCCTTGTATAGGTTTGGGTTTTCATGTTAGGTTTATCACTAGGTGTTCAGTCTCCTTTGTTTCTATATAAAGGAGGGTCTCCCATACTGACCACTATAGCTGACTTTCGTTTGTAAATAGTTTTCCTAATATCAAACCAACCTTGCATCCCTGGAATAAACTACACTTGATGGTGTTCAGCATTTTCTTACAATAGTATCAACTTTGTCTCCCCAATAATTGGTTGTATTTCTGAATCTAAATAAACGAGTGATATTAGTTTGTGGGTTTTTAAATTCTGTATCAAGTTGCGGTCCCAGAGCAACACCGTTTTATAATGAAGAATGAACATTTTCTCCTTTTTAAGTGTTTGTTTGTTTGTTTGTTTGTTTGTTTATGTTTGACTCTGGGGAAATCTACAGAGCATCAAAAAGCCCCAGCAATGGACTTACTGGGACACTGTAAGCTACTGAGGTAGCTGCTGGATGACTTTATTCCCTTGAGAGAAATTTATTTCTTAGTTCAAGTGTTAATCTTGTCTATCTGTATTTCCTTGGAAAAATTATCCATTGTTTCTAACTTTTCACCTGTATTTGCAAAGTCTTCAGAGTATCTCATAACCTATGCCATCCATCCATCCATCCATCCATCCATTCATTCATTCATTCATTTTGGTTTATTTGGTTCAAGGTAGGGTTTCTCTGTGTAGCCTTAGCTGCCCTGAAACTCACTCTGTGGATCAGACTGGACTCAAACTCCTGAGTGCTGGGATTAAAAGCATGCACCACCACGGCCTGACTCATTTATTTTTATTGTTTTTCCTTTTTAAAAATTTTGCACCTTTTGTTTTGCATATTTAGCCTTCTTTACCCATCTTTGATCACATCAAGTGGTTTGTCTGGCTGGCGGTTTCCTCCAGTATTCGGGTTTTGATGTGTCCATTCTGCTCCCCACCACCCTAGCCTCGTTAACGTTTTGTTTATGACTGCTTACTCTTTGCTTCGTTGCTCTTTTGCAAGTTTTTAGGCTTGAGTATTTCTTTTATTACCAATAACTGCTCAATATTATTCATTGTTTAATGAATTCCACAGGTTCTCATTTATGTTCTAGGACTTTCCCAGAAATTCTATCACTTTAGTTTGGAGCTCTCTTTTAACTAAAACTGGCTTTCTAATAAAAAGTGTCTTCTAATGTTGCTTTAAAAAATAACTTACAGTTTCATCATATCATGTTTAGAATGCATCATTTGTAACAGCACTGCCATATGCATCCCCTGTGGTCGTCAAGCACAATATCAATTTTATGGATGTCCCACGAACAGTTACAAAGAAGACTTGTACCCTAATGTCACCCAGCCTCAGGAACTCAATGTGTGTTTGTGACTTTGACTTTATTGGCCACATTATTTCGTTCTCTGCTCTCATCCTTTATCCATTGAGTCTTCTATTGAGAGTGTTATATTGTTATCCTGTTACAAATGTCTTCTGTGTATGTCTCAATGCACTTTTGTAGATTTTACTTCCTAAGTGTGGTATCTATTATTTGACACATAGATTTTCATGGATGTTTTATATTCATTATGACTTCCAGCGCTCAGTACTAAAAAGAATTTGCTCTGCGTTTAAAGCTTTAGGGACCTCATTTGCTTTCTCTGACATAAGGCTTGTTCTTTCTGCTTTCTGACTGTTTTAGTTTGTCTGTTTTTGTTCATTTCTGGACATTTGAATTCATTTGTCTTTTCTCTTCATTAAAAATACATATATAGTGGAACTTGCCGTCACAATGATTTGAACGGTGCAGTTCAGTGGTGTTACACACATTATAATGCACACCCCGCACCTCTACTATCTCATTGTTCTTTTCATTTTGTACTCATTAAATATTAACCCCTCCCCTCCCCTCCCCCCTGGGAGGCGCTCTACTTTCTGTTTCTATGAGGGTGTCTGGATATGTGGACTCACACAGTTTTGTCTTCTCCAGTCTGCTTATCCCACTTACCACACTGATCTTACAGTGACCAGTGTTGCTCTAGACTGAATAACTTACAGGTGGTATCTCCTATAAAGGGGTAATTTCTAGAACATTCCAAGAACTAAAACATAGCATAAACAAGCTGCCCAATCAATTCAAGATTGGCAAAGGACTTGAATATACAATTCTCCACAGAAAATACTGCAGTAGACAGCAGCTCCTAGCAAAGACATCACCACCACCAGTTACTAGGATGTGGAGATCAGAACTGTAGTATTGGTGGTATGGGAACAAGGCTCCTTTTCACCAGCACCACCTGAGGGTGTGGAAGCTGCCCCATGATGGACAGGGAGCTGGAGATTAAAAGAAAAACATGGGGTGTGAAGACCTCAGTGGCTGAAGGCAAGAGGAAGACAGCTCTGGAAATGGTCCCAGCAGCTGGAGCGGAAACTCAGCATGTGGCACTTGTGCTGTACAAGGAGCATCGATCCCTGAGAAATTCTCTGCAGTTCATGATCATGAAGAACCCAGAAGTGGGATTTTGTGATCACACCAGGATCCATCTTTCAGAGAGCAGGGTTCATTTGCATGTTCAGACCTGGGGTGGTCTTCCAGCTACTCGAGTAAGCCATTCCAGAACTTCCTGATGGCTCACGAATGCCGGCCAGCATGTGTTTGTTCCACGTGCAGGGTAATGAGAGAGACTACTCTTACGATGGTGTAGAACTCCGAGCTGAAGTTTGTGATTACAACACACCCTGTTCTGTAGGAAGAAGTGGTTCTAGCTGTGGACCTATGGCAAGTGTTGGAATCACACAAGGGCGTTCACTATATAAATAACTGTTCCTTCAGTTTCAACAAGGTATCACCTTTGCCACCAAGAGAGTGAACAATGGCAGGTGGGGTGAAGATGCAGAGCAATGGAACAGCATGCCTTGTCTGTGAGCAGGCACAACCGTAGAACCACAGCGGGAAACAGCACTTCACCTCCTCAAGACAGTAAGGCTAGACGAGCCAGTTGTCAGTGACACAATTACACCCAAAAGACCTGAGCAATCTGGAAGATGTTTTTGCACACCCGTGATCACAAAACCACAACTTGCAACTGTTAACTGTAGGAGCAACTGGAGTCTCCATTGACAACTTAACCATTAAGTAAAATTGGTTTATCCATGTGTTTTTTAAAACCATTCAGCATCTCTCTGAGTGTGCAACATGTACATAGGTCTTACTTTCCAAGGAAACTTTTGAGGATTAATTAACAAGCCTTTCTATCAGTGACGTCACTGATAACTGCCCACAGCCCCATCATGATGTTACATGTGTGTTGGGTGGATTTGCTGGGCTCCTGTATGCCTATATAAAACTGGTCAGAAATCATGCTCTCTAGAGGATGCTGGACTAGTGTTACTGAAACATGAAAGTATGAATCCCATACCCAGTGACAGCATCTTTCAAAGTTTTTCAGGAAAATGAAAGCCAAAATAAGCATCATTTCCAGGTTTGTGGAATTAAAAACGTTGAGAGGGAGACTGAGATGTGGATTGAACAGACAGGAAAGTATCTAAAATAAATGTAGATGGAAAGACACGCGGTTCCTGTTACAAGCACTCTAATATATCACTTCATCGCCAAAGGGGAGAAGAAAAGGAGGAAAGGAGAGAAGGAAGTGGGAGGGAAGAGCAGGAAAGAAGGAAGGAAGGGAGGGAGGAAATGTATAAAAGGAACAAATGCACGTCCCCAGCAGCACAAGAGGCAGCAGCAGACCATTTTAAGGTCCTGGCACATGGAGTCACAATCAGCGCATACGGACCAGTAGGAGTGAGTGGCCATAAAGACAAAGTCCAGGACTAACGGGGTAAGGCGTGTAGACCGAGTCAGCAGAGGAGAGTAAATGGAATGATTAAAGAAAAAAACAATGGGGGAAATAAGAAGCTGGGAAAATGACTAGGAAAAGGAGGAGGAAGAAGAAGAAGAGGAAGGAGGAGATGAAGAGAAGCAGGAGAAAAATGGCAAAATCAGGCAAATACAAAGTAACCAACAGGCTGGCAGTTATGACCCCAAACATCAACAATCCTCAAATCTGATTTTTTTCCCTCTGACTTTAGTAACTCATTTTTCACAGCTGTACATGGGGCACTCACCAGCACACGTGGCCTTTTAGCATGAAATTAGCAGCAAACAATTTAGATCAATTAAAACATACCAAAACCATTCTCTGGCCACAACAGAAATAAACGAGAAATCAGCGATGTAAAGAGACGTGGGGAAATTGTCTAAATATTTGATCATTTACACAGCACGCTTCTCAATGGCCCACTGTGTAAAGAAGTCAAAAAAGGAATTTGGAAATATTTTTAATTGAATAAAAATGAAAACACATGCTGAAATTTGTGGGAGAGAAATCAGTGCTTATGAAAAGTTCCAGCATTAAGTGTTACTAAGATGTATGAGATTATTCATAGGTGTGAGAAATAGGATTGAAGACAAAAAATATCAAGGGAGTGCAAGGAGGAAAACATAGTGATTGACTTAGGGCGACAGCCCAGCTGAAGTGTGGTCTCCAAGTGTGGTCAGATGAAGAGGCTCCATCACACGGAAGCGTTGTCAGTGGTGGAGGAGGGATGGGAGAGTGAGATGCAGAAGCCAGGATGAGCAAAGACAGGGTAGATATGGGGACATGTCCTAACAAGGACTCCCCCAATAACACAAGCTGCCCCAGTGACAGCCCATGGCAGTGTGGCTAGGGGAGATCTCCCCTTGGTTCTCAGCCACTATTTTATTCATAATAATGTTCTCCTTATCCTCGGACCTCAGGCTCCACATCAGAGGATTCAACCAACTGGGGATTAAAAATACACTACCCCCCAAAAATGTTCTTTGTACTGAATGAACACTCTCTTGTCCTGATTGCGCCATCAACACAGCAAAGTATTTTCCTAACATTTATAATGTATTAGTGCTTATAAATCATCCGGATGTGCTTCCAAGTGTCAAGGGAATCACCAGGCTACACACAGTGCCACATGAACAGCTTTGGGCCTGGGTACCAGCTGGCACCCAGGAACCACTCCTCTGTAAAGACTGAAGGCAGCTTGTCTGCTGTTCTTTCCCTCCGACCTAAGACTTTCCACTTCCAAAACCATGGCTTTCCTCTCCTTTAGCCGGGAGAGGCTTGGTGGTGCATCTCCAGTGATGGGATACCAGACTCTCAGGTGCTTTCGATAGCCTAAGGGATGGCTGTTATTCAAATAAGAGTGAAGGACAGAAGCCCACAAGGCTGACACATCCCCATGACACTAGCCATGGGAGGTAGCATTACAATTGAAAGGCAATTGACCTTGTGGTCCACATCTTCCTTCATGGAAAAGGGGCAAAGAGGCAGAGCATTCAGCTCCACCTGGAGCCTTCCTTGGGCCCAGCATCGGCCATCGCTGTGGCTCCCCTGCCTCCTACAGCCTGAGTCACACCTTGTAATTTTTAGAAAAAGCTAACTGGAAGCAGCAAGGGAACTCCTAATTTAGCTTGCTCCTAAAAATTAAAAGAGAGCTGTCAGACGGAGCTCCGGGCCACCAGGTTCCTGGGTATAGGAAGGATTCTGTTCCCGCTTCCTGTCAGGGCCTGCCACCCTGGGGTGTGAGTGTCCATTGTGGAGATGGCCTCCTGTGGGAACTGGAAGACAGGCTGAACGAATGAATGAATGAATGAGCATTCACACTGAGGGGCATGCAGAGCTCCAGGGGGCTATTTGGCTAAAGGCCAGGCAGAGACATCCCTGTGAGAACATGACGAGCCAAGAAGGGCTCCGAGACTCACTGACAAGAAGGAGAGACAACCTACCAACGGTCCGATGCCTTTGGCCACCGCTCCACTCTATTCCAGGATACCTGTGTGTCCTCCATGTGCCGTCAGTGTGCCTGTGAGGTGCTCACAGCCTTGTCAGAACAATCAGGAAGCAGCGCATTAGGAGAAGACAGGAGATTCCAGCACGTGGATTGAACACACAGTCACTGCAGGCAACTACAGCATACACTGAACAGAAGGGCTCAGATGAGGAAACCCAGCCAGCAGCAAGCCACCCTCTCCCCGAGATGCAGGGCAGGTGGCTTCCCTCAGCTCCTGCTGCCTGTTTGCCAAACTGATTCTACCCAGGAATGGCTCATAAAAGCTACTAAGTTGTTCCAACATTTAAAAAAAAAAAATATAAGCCAGGGGGTGGCGGCGGCGGCGGCGGCGGCAGCGGCGGCGGCGGCGGTGGCGGCCGCGCACACCTTTAATCCCAGCACTCAGGAGGCAGAACCAGGCGGATCTCTGTGAGTTCGAGGCTAGCCTGGTCTATAGAGTGAGATCCAGGACAGGCACCAAAACTACAGAGAGAAACCCTGTCTCGGAAAAATCAAACAACAACAACAAAAATGCAAGCTCTGATGGAATGTTTGTTTCAATGGCAGGAGAGGGGATGTGGTCACAGCATAAATTTCTCACTGTGAATTGAACCCAAAGAAAGTGGGGGTGCACTCATCCAACCCTTGAACCACGGAGATCCAGGGTGTCCTCGAGGCCTGGGAAGCCATCTTGCAGAGCCACCTCCAAATGGTGACAGCCTCTGTCATGGCACTGAAGTTGGGGCTGCCACCAACTTGTAGGGACCACGTGGAGTCCTGTCCACACTGGAGGCCACCAGATCCTCAGGAGATTGTTCTGTGTTCCACATTCTAATCAAACATTAGACTTATTATCTGCAACGTGTCTGGCTGATCTGTCGTGCCTGTGTCCTGGGGTAGTCCTAACAAATTCCCACATACTGTGTGGTTTAATTCATAGAAATTCATTCTCCTCTACTTCTAAGAGCCTAAAGTCTGAGATGCAAGAGTGGATGGGGCTGGTTGTCCTGGTGGACATTCTTGGTGTTCTGTGGCTTTGCACACATCACCTGACATTTCTTCTGTCCTTGCCCAGCATTCTCCATGGGGTGTCTATGTGTCTAGATTTTCCACTTTTATAAGGACATAGTCACATTAGAGTAGGGCCAAGCTTTTCCTCGACAGCCTCATTCTAACCTATTATATCTGCAAAGACCCTGTTTCCAGGAGGGCACATTGTGGATTATAGGGTCAGTGTCCACGCTCTTCGGCCACTGTAGTTTTCTCGTTCTTCTCACAGGGTCTTAGAGGTTGGATTTTTTTTTTTAAATTGTTGTTTTGTGTTGCTACAGATCAAATCTAGAGCTTCACGGATGCTAGGCCAGGGCTCTACCAGTGAGCTGAATCCTCAGCCTGAATTGTTTCTGAAGTTGAGAAAAAGTCCCACTGTGCTGCTTTATCATGGTATATTTTTTCCCACAGAAAAGAAGAGTTCAAGCAGTGATAATTTTGGGAAAGTGTCTGTTCTGGACAGAATCCTTCAAAACATAGGAAGACCTGAAGGTGGCCTGGATCTAACAGGCAAGTGGCCCCTAATATGCAGGTCCCCTGCTGGACTGGGGTAAAGTAAGAATGTCACTTGCCACAGAAGCTCTTCTTAGCAGCTCTTGGATGAGCTGGAGCTTTGCAAGGGTATTTGACGGGACAAGTCCAAATTAAGGGGTCCTAGGCCAAGTCATTGAAGGACTCCCTCCTCAACCAAATCAAAAGTGTGGTTCTCCCTTTCCCCGAAACAGTTAGGACCTCGAAGTGATTGTCACCCATACCATGGTCCCAATCACCATGCATGAAGGCCTGTCCCACTCATGACCAGGACATTTGTTGGGCCTTCTCCTCACTTGGGGAGGAGACCTCCCTTGGAGTCTGAGTTCTTCCACCCCTCACCCTAACAGAGCCTCATCTCACCTCACCCCTGCGGCTCTGCCTCTTTTGCATTTCCCATGTGGACTCAGAGGAATTGACTTAATCCCAGGAGTGATGTCTCAGTAAGAACACAGGCTCTGAAGTCGGCCCAGTCTGGGTTTGAATCCCAGCCTGGCCATGATGAGGACCTTACATAGATCTCGACCAGTGGGCCAAGCCCTGAGCTGAAGCTCTGGATACTCAATGTGGTGCAACTTCAGCTCCCTCCTGGGTGTCAAGATGGAGTTTAGTGATGTTGCAAGGCATGGCCAGAGCCTGGCTCCAGGGTAGCTCTCAGGACCCATCTGCTTGTTCCTAGGGGAGGGCCACATCTGGTAATAGCCAGAGGGAGGTGCTGAGGGTTGGTAGATATCCAAAGACCCACTTTACCAACTCCACAAGCCAAGAGACTCTCTCGGCCTTGGTCAGTTACCATGGGGTCTGTGGGACCCCGTCCCTTATGCCAGTGTCTCTGGGGCTCATTTGGACTTTGCAACAGCCTTGGAGGGACTTGATGTCTCCATCAGCCATTTCCACCACAACCTTCAAAGCTCCCCACAAGCCTTCCTCCAGCTCCATAAACATCATCCTTGACAAAGGGTACCACAGGACCCCAAAGTCACAGGTGTCTGTCCAAAAGGTACTTCCTTCCAACGTAAGGTCCCCATAACCAACGGAGACCCTCAGTCTGGCTACTGGCTATTCAGCTGAGTGGCAGGCAGGGAGGATGGCCATCTGGTCACTGTACATCCCTGAGAGCCTCATAGTGACCCCTAAAAGAGTGTAAGGTTTCTGATGCTGCAAGTAGAGACCCTGCCTGTCCAGAAATTTTTTCCTACAACCAGCTACACACATGGAAAGCTTGGGCTGTTTGTTCTCAACCTTGCCCAGGAGCCATGGGGTGTGGAGCGGCAGGAATGATAGGTATGCACAGCTTCTCAGGGAAATCTCCTCTCTCCACACAGAGAGCATCTTCTAGGAGGAGGAGAGGATCAAGCCCAGGAGAACGGCATGGCGCAGGTGCTCCTGAGCTTGTTAGAAAGGCATGGAGCCACTGGTGAGCTCCATACCACCTGTCCTTGGGAACACACACACTCTTTGTTATCCACTCATAAAAGAAAATTGTTTTTTCCATGTAACCCTAAGTTGAGTTATTTAGGTGTTAAAGGGTGCAGGTTTTGCAGGGTTCTGCCTTGTTCATAAGATACCACAGACTGTGTTCTCGCTTTCCACATCCTGCTCTCTAATCACACCAGAATCCTGTATTATAGCTATCTTCAAGGGGAGAACGTCCTTCTGCTTCATCCATCTCCTCTCCACAAAGATGCCAAAACCAGTGCAAAATGTCGCATCTCAGTGTCATTAAGACTTGGATGTTCTCAGGCATCCTCAGAGTGCTGTAGAGATGCATAACCACTCCTCTTGGGGACAGTCACATATAGTTAAACACTGAATCCATGAGCAGAAGCAAAGATATTAGTATCAGCTAGCAAAATGAAAGGGATGAGCTGGCCGGGGGTAGTCAGTGTAAAATGTGCCCCTGAGGGGTGAAAAGCCTTCACTGGCCCCAGACCTGACTGGACAGCACTCCCTCAAGGAAAGAGTGTCACACAGTCATACAGACATGGTGGTCACATGGGCACTGCTACCCTAGATTATGAACTGCAGCTGGAGAGACCTCTCGTCACAAACCACGGTCTGGGGAAGATGCTGAAAAAGATGACAGCAGGTTTGTTTTTAAAAATGTCCTTCATGGACACTTGGAGCAGACTTTCCCACCTGGGGCATGAAAGGTGAGTTCTGCAGTTGGATATAGTGTCTGACCGAGTCAGTCGCGTAGTTTATTAATCACATAGTTAAGCACTGATTGCTTGTCTGTCTGCCTGTCACCCAGAGAGGTCTGTCAAAGTTCACAGAGAAGTTCCCCCCTTAGTTCTGCCAATTGTCAAGTCTTACAGTGAGCAGCGTGGTTTATCTCCCGGGTGGATTTAAGCCTTTTGTGCTACATAATGTCCCCCTCTCTTTGTGGGTTTCATCTGTCCTGCATCTAGGAGTGTAAACCATAGTCTCTCTCTCTCTCTCTCTCTCTCTCTCTCTCTCTCTCTCTCTCTCTCTCTCTCGCTCATGTTTCCTATCATCTGTCAGCCTCTTCTCTGTAGCATATTCAAGGTGTGTGTTTTTCGGTGATGTATAGGACCCTTTGACTTGAAGTGGGACTACCCAGACCCTTCATATTTAATGTGAGCCCATTCCGGATGAGTTTGTTTTAACTGCTTGTCATTTGTATCACACACCTGAATTTTCCCTTCATTCATCTCATTTTGATGAGGCAAGCATTTTTATTCCATTTCCCTTCATTACATTGTTAATTATATATTTTATCATTATTTTGAAGGTTGTGTGAGAGAATATAATGTGCATCCCCGACTCACTATAATCTAACACAACCTTCAAAAATACTGATAAACTATATAATTAACAACGTAATGAAGGATATGTGCAAACAGAACGCTTAACTCCCGTTAATCATTGTTTTGCATCATTTTCTCACATTTCAGCAATGCATATATTTTAAATACCAAAGAATTATTAGTCTATGCACTTCATAGTCTTGTAGATTTACCCACAGGCCAGGTTTTCATTCTCTGTTGCTCTGCCACACACACATTCAACACTTGTGAGTAGTGTGTATCCATCCCTGCAACCAAGTGATCCCTTTAGCATTTACTGTGGGTCCACCAGGAAGATTTTCAAGAGTTTTTCGGTACCTGGAAGCATTTGTTTTATCTTCACTTTCTGAGTAATGTTCCCACTGGGTGCAGATACAGGTGTGGGTCTGCAGTGGTTCCCATCACTACCCGAATCCCACAGTTTCTCTCACACAGTCTGCCGTCACAGCCAAGTTAGACCCCTGTGGCAGCAGGGGTCCTCTGTCCTTTTTGGCTCTTCATTTTCATCCCAGCTCATTACCACGATGAGGCCGGTGTGCCTACTGTCCTCCTCCTGCATAGGGTATACGTCCACATTTGGGTCTTGGCCTCTAGGTCACCCATTTCTGCTCGTCTTCACTCAGGATGACCATTAGGCACATCCTCATAAAACGCGGAAAGGCGGATTGGGTGGCAGGTATCACTTCACACATACTTTCTTTGGGGACCTTTGCACCTGGAATCCCGAGCTCGAACAGGCTTGAATCACCTTTCTCCCTGCCTAGGGAAGTACTGCTGGCCACCGAGCACTTGGGCACTGAACTAGCAAACGCCTCAGACCACGGTGGGCCCCGCACCAAGCCTACATCAGTAAAATCCCCTCCTCTCTGAGTCCTGACCCTCGTATTTTGTCCTGGTAGTTTCCTAATGTGTGTGGATAGATAGACAGACAGACAGATTCTGTTTTCAGCAGAATAGTCAGCTACAAACCAGCCCACCATTCCAGAAATGGAACTCTAGACACCCAGAAGCTCAGATAATATAGACAAATAATGAAAGAAAAAAATTAAAGGACAACTCATGAAACCTGGCTATTTCTACACCTACTGGGTGGGTGGGGCACGCTGAGAGAAGAGACTCCATCTTGTACATGATGTTCTTTTTTATCTGGCTTACACGAGGGAGCACGGAATTACTCCTTAAAGTGGAAGAGATTTCCCATGGGTCGTTCACTGACTACGGGCCACGGACCAAGAGCTCCTTGTAGAGCAGGCATCATCCTGAAGCATCCTGAGACTGTGATGGCTGGAATGCAGGCCAGATGTGCTGTAGGGCTCACTTGGTGTGCCCAGGGGAAGAAGGGAAGGAGACCCTCACCCGTGCTGCAGGTCAAGCTGACCGGATGGGGAGGACTGAACAGGATGGGAAATGGCAGTTCAGAGCAGTGGAGGACCTGGCATTTGCTGGGAATTTGTCAGTGACTACTGACATCCCCCGGGAATGGTGGTGGGTGCCGTGAGGAAGCAGAGGGCGAGCTCCTCTCCTGCTCTGGTGCAAAACAAGTGATTCCCAGGCACCTTAGATCAAAAGGCACAGTGTCATGTGTCATTAGTTTAAAATCTGTGAACGGATTTTGATGGGCTCTTTTTGGTTTTTTGAGACAGGCTTTCTCTGTGTAAAGGTTTTGGCTGTCCTGGATCTCAACTCTGTAGACCAGGCTGGCCTTGAACTCACAGAGATCCGCCTACCTCTGCCTCCAGAGTGCTGGGATTAAAGGCTTGCACCACCACTGCCTGGCTTAGCTGGCTGTTTTTTAAGGCAACAAAACAACTGGCTGATTATTGAGCTACAAAGCAGAGCACAGACACTGTAAGATTTACTTACGACGTGTTCCATCTCCCAAACCATTTCTTAACCAGGGGATGATCAGCCGTCTCCTGCACAGCACAGCTGAGCAGCACAGGGCACAGCACAGCTGAGCAGCACAGGGCACAGCACGGAAGGCTTTTATATCAGGGTCCCATGGTCCCTGTGTCCCTAGAGAGGTATACTGTGTATTACCATTCTGGAAAAATATCAAAACTCAAGATACAGTTCTCGCTGGATGTGTATCATAAACCCAAAACACTGTAAGTCCCAAACCATCAGTATGTGTTCATTTGCTAATTAAAGCTTCTCCCCAATGACACACAGATACAATCGCGTTTCCAAGGTTAAGCGCCAACTCTCCCTGCCAGTCAAGCCTCACCCACAATGCTCTGATGCCCACACTCACTTACCACACGCGCTCATAGCAATTCCTTTGCAAACCAAGCGTCCAGGCTGTACGGGCACCAGCTTCACCGGGTCTGTTGAGCATCACTGATGATTACAGGTCTGGGTGGTTTTCCACGTCTTCACGGTTGTGATGGTTAATCTTTGTCAGCTTGACTGGATTGAGAGTCACCATGGAAACACATCTCTGGATATGTCTGTGAGGGGGTTTCCAGAAAAGCCTGCACGAAAGAAGCAAGACTCACTCTAAATGTGGGTGGTGACATCCCATGGGGTGGAGGCCTGGACTGAATAGAAGGCGGTGGACTAAACGGACTAAACACCAGCGTTCATGGCTCTCTGGATGCCGTGTGACCGGAAGCTTCATGTTCCTGCCACCATACCTTCCCCACCATGATGACAGGTCACACCAGTGGTCCCAGGTTCCCACCAGCACCTGTGGAATGCGCAGGTATCTTTTGTGAGGCCTGGGAGGACCAGCCTCTCTAAAGAAGACTGTTGCTTGGGGTGGGTGGGTGAGTGCTGTATCCCGGTTACCCTCACCCTCTTAAACTTCAAGTTCTTCATGTTCTGGAGTTTGGGTTTCTCCAGTGACCTGCACTGGAAACAGCCTCCACAGAGATAAATCCATCTGTGGGGCAGGGTGGGGATGGGAGGTATTCTTCTCCTGGCTCTCACTGAAGTGCTCACGACCTCTTTCTAGGAGGACCCTTCTCATTGTGCTCCCAACCCTCCCTCTTTCAGGGCTAAAAGACTTGCCCAAGGGCACCCCCCCCCGGAGGCTTCTTTCAGTCTGGCTGGACACACACCCCATGTATTTGTGCATGCACACATTAGTGTGCATGCACACATTAGTGTGCACACTCCCGCCTGCGCATTCTGTGCCTTGTGCCATGAACGGACCCCACTGTGCTCCCTGCAGTAACACATTCTGGACACACCCTCCCAGACTTCCCAGGAGGCCAGCACCCACAAATCCTGTGTGGCCCAAATAAGGGCAGCCTTGGTGTGACACTGTTTCCTGTCCTCACAAATACACCCTATTGTGGTGGTATTGTGTTCCCCAAAATATTGTGCACCCTAATAAATTTATCTGGGGTCAGAGAACAGACAGCCACTAGATACAGAGGCTAGAAAATGGTGGCACTCACTCCTTTAATCCTAGCATTCCAGAGATAGAAATCCCTCTGGATCTCTGTGAGTTCAAGGCCACATCGGAAACGGCCAAGCATGGTGACTCACGCCTTTAATCCCAGGGAGTGATGGCAGATAGCAGAAAGATATATAAGGCGTGAGGACCAGGAACTAGAAGCATTTGGCTGGTTAAGCTTCCAGGCTTCTAGCAGCACAGTTCAGCTGAGAGCCATTCGGATATGAGGACACAGAGGCTTCCAGTCTGAGGAAACAAGACCACCTGAGGAATTGGTCAGGTGAGGAAGCTGTGGCTTGTTCTGTCTCTCTGATCTTCCAGCATTTCACCCCAATAACTGGCCTCAGGTTTGATTTTATTAATAAGACTCTCTAAGATTCATGCTGCACCCTATTTAGAGCCAGGCCCAGGATAAGCACTCTGAAAGGGCCAGGCAGAGATCATGTGGCACTCTGCAGCTCAGCTCTGGGATTACAAAGCAAACAGCTATGGGAAGGACATAAAGATGAGCATGCCTGTGTCTGATGGGCTCTATTTAGGCACTCTGGGGCAGGGGGTGGGGGAGCTGCAGGCTTGGCCAGCTCTAACACGGAGTCCATGAACTTGCTCAGATAGAGGAAGTGCCTAGATCTGTGTAGAAACGTTAACCTGTGTGTTTCTGCAACACTTCAAATGTGTGGGTCCTCAGAGCAGATGTTTTAGTAGCGTGCAATTTTAATTGATATCTAAGTAGCCAATATGGCTGATTGCTCACCAGCTGCTGTGAACTGATGTTTTGGGGGTACCAGGGGCTTACCTATGCTAAGCATGCTGCTAGGCTGATTGGTTGACTGTGGAGAGCTAGAACATTACAGGTTGGGAGCCAAATTATCTTTAGTCCCCTTAACTGTCCACTTGTGTGTCTGATGTAATACCCGTGTGACTATTAGGTAAATCCTTTTGGAACAGAGTGACCCCTGGATTCCACCAATTCAAAGGCTAATAATGTCATCAGATAGCATCTGAGGCCTACGATAGAAACTCCCCCACTTCCTGTAACCCACCTACCAATGCTCCCACCAATATATTTTAAATTTTTTATTATTAATAATTTTATTTTAAGTGTATAAGTATTTATGCTTGCATGTATGTCTATGAATCATGTGTATGCCAGAAGAGTGTGCCAAATCCCTTGGAACTGGAGTTACAGACTGTTGTGAGCTGCCAGCTAGATACTTGGACTCAAACCCAGGTCCTCTGGAAGAGTAACAAGTGCTCTTAACCTCTGAGCCATCTCTCCAGCACCTGCCCCCACTACTGTATTTCTGAGTGTCTTAATTTATTATTTTCTTAGTCCTAGTTAAGGTGACAGTTGCCATGAGGAAACATGAGAAAAAGCAGCATGGGGAGGAAAGGGTTTATCTGGCTTACAGATCTAGAGTTACAGTCCATTGAGAGAAGTCAGGGCAGGAACTCAAGCAGGGCAGGAACCTGGAGGCAGGAGCTGATGCAGAGGCCATGGAGAGGTGTTGCTTACTGACTTGCTCCTCATGGCTTGCTCAGCTTGCTTTCTTATAGAACCCAGGACCACTATCCTGGGGGGCGGGGCACCCACAAAGGCCTTGGGCCCTGCATTTGAGTCCAAGTATCCAGCTGTGAATCACTAAGAAAATGCCCTACAGGCTTGCCTACAGCACCATCTTACGGAGACATTTTGAAGTTCCCTCCTCTCGGGTGACTTTAGTTAGAGGCAAGTGACATAAACAAGCCACACGCCTGACCTCCTGTCAACGTGACACAAGCCCATCTCTGTTGAGCCACAACGTTTCCTCTTGTGTTCATCCCCAGACTTCACACTGTAATACATTTTACAGACCTTAAAAGTCCAACAGCTTTACAAATTCAACCACTTTAATAGTTATCTCTTTAAAAATATCTAGTCTCTTTTTAAAATCAAGTGCTGTAAAACTCCAAAATCTCTTTTTTAAAAGTTTGAAATCTTCCAACTGTAGGCTCCTGTCAAATCAAAAATAAATTACTTTCCTACTTGAAGAGAGAACCAGGGCACAGTCACTATCTGAACAAAGACAAACCAAACTCTAACAGTGTAAATAACTCAATGCCCAGTACCTGGGAATCACAATCTCTGGACTCCTCCAATGGGCTTGGGTCACTTCTCTGGCTCCGCCCTCTGCAGCACACACAGCTTGTCTTCTAGGCTCCAGCTGACTCCATGGCTGCTGCTGTTCTTGGTGGTCATCCCATGGTCCTAGCATCTCCAAAACGCTGGGGTCTTCTGCTGCAACTGGGCTGCACTTTCACCAATAGCCTCTCCTGGGTTCTCTTCATGGTACAAAGACTCAACTTTTCTCCATGACCCTTAGAATCCTGGGGCTTCAACTGCCTGTCCAGCTGCTCCTTCAGCAATAGCCTCTTGTAGATTCTTACGTGGCCAAGCCTCAACTGCTCTCCACAATCCCTTTATGCCTTCCAAACCAGAACCAGTTCCAGCTGCCAGCACAAAGTACCACCTTAGCTACCTCTGGAACACAGCTTCTGAGTGCTGACTCAGGAGACACTTCCCAGAAGACTTCACCAACGATGCTGGTCTCTTCTTAATGACCACCCAATTTCTCAGCTCCAGCCGACCAGCATCTATTGCCTATGTAAAGCATGGGTTTTACTTCAGTGGTTCTGGTCTCTTGTTATTCACAGATGATTCTTCAGCCCCAGCTGACTAGAACCTCAGATTCCTCACACAAAAGACCCGGTAGAGTCTTCGCTTCTCTCTGAAACTTCCCAAGACAGACCTCCATCTACATTGCTCTGAACATTCCTATCTTCCAAGCTCTTACAGGACAGCTCACTGAGCTCTTAATACCCATTGTTTATTCTAGCCCAAAGTTCCAAAGTCCTTCCACAATCCTCCCCCAAACAACATGGTCAGGTCTGTTACAAAAACATCCCACTATCCTGGTACCAATTTCTGTCCTAGTCAGGGATATTATTGCTGTGATAAAACATCATGACCAAAAGCAAGTTGGGGAAGAAAGAGTTTATTTGGCTTACATATCCAGTCACAGTCCATTGAGGGAAGCTAAGGCAGGAACTGAAATTGGGCAGGAACCTGGAGGCAGGAGCTGATGCAGCAGCCATGGAAGGGTGCTGCTTACTGGCTTGCTCATCATGGCTTGCTCAACCTGCTTTCTTACAGAACCCAAGACTGCCAACTCAGGGGTGGCCCCACCCACCTACAGTGGCCTGGACCCTCCTCCATGGTTCTCTAAGAAAATGCCCTACAGGCTTGCCTACAGTCCCATTTTATGGAGGTATTTTTCAACTGTGGTTCCTTCCTCTCAGATATCTTTAGCTTGTGTCAAGTTGACATAAAACTAGCCAGCACACTTAATTTCAATATTAAATATATATATATATATATATATATATATATATATATATATATGTCTGTCTGTGGGTTTGTACATGTGAGTAGAGTGCACACAGAGGAAGGCCATTGAATCCCCAGGAGCTGGAGTTGCAGACAGTTGTGAGTCACCTGATGGGGATGCTGGAAAGCGATCCTGGGTTCTCTGCAAGAGCAGTGTACATCTTAACCCCTGAACCATCTCCTCAGTCCCCATTCTGTTTCTACAAAAACTTCATGAATCGGTCACCATGTTGGAACCTGGTGCTTGGGGCCTCCTGGTCCATGGCCCACGCACGTTTAGCTCCAGAAGAAGCCCTCTGCCCTTTGACATGGGAGCTTCACTTTCGGTGTCCACACTGCCCAGCATCTCTAAGCAGGGTCTGTGCCCCACGGGGTCCCACGGCTCTCCTGGGACACGTGCCATTTCCACCGCACCAGATGTTTTCCAGTTGTATCTCCCATCCTTAGAACTTCCCTAACAGCAGAAGAAGCCACACCGTTTCCTATGGAGAAAATTTTCATCTGCGTCTCAAAAGCTGGAAGCGTCAGGCTTGTGAGACATTTTAAAAAGTCATCCCGTTCAAAGTGGCTGACTACTTGTAAGAACTGCTTGTAGTTGAAGTTCCCATGTGACACTGCTCAGCTCAGTTGCAGTCACTGGCAACGGAGCATTACAGAGTGGTTCGGCAGTCCTGTAACACACTTGCCCCGTAGGCAAACATGGGCCTCGGGCAGGTGGATAGACGTGGCAGGTGTGGCTGGGAGGGGACCTCAAGGCAGCCCCAGCTCCCCCCCACGGTGTGGCCTGCATGCCTGGCCAACATGGTGACCTTTGAGCAGAGTCTGTCATTCCTCAGGACTGGAAGTGACGGCAGCAGCCGTGAGAACTTACAGGGACTGAGAAATAGAAGTGACAGGTTTGAAGACACAGTTGTCACAACCAGTAGAGAAAGTAGCCGGCTGGCTCAATGATTGTTGAGACCAGCAGGTCAGACGTGGGGGACATGAACAGCCAGGCTGCAGGCTCAGAAAAGAGTCTCTGCTACAAACACAGAAAGGAGGCCATCCCCTCCCCGAGGATGACAGCCTTTCCCTCTGCTTTGATGTCTAGTACATTGTTAACTTGGGGACATCCAATTGGGATCAGAAGAAATGCGTGGACGCTGCGGGCTAACCATGCTGGCACGTGAGCCGTCACCCGGCCCTGCTGTCCACAGCCCTGGTCACGTCACAGTCACCTGAGACACAGGCATGGCCTGCTTCTGATCCAGGCTCTGCCCTTGTCCAGAACCACAACTACTGTCCTGCACTGCCTCCCCATGGAGCCTCCGAAAATAGCAGCCACCTTGCCAATCAGGGAAGTCCTATCCAACAGGAGGCCACTAGAGGGCCACTGCTCACCAGGTTCTCTCAGTCCCACATGCCACCTGAAGGCTCTTCATCCCTGACAGGAATCCTGGGGCCTCCAGCATTTTTGTTCCCCAGCAGCCATCAAGGAGACCCTGTTTGGTCCACAGCATGGCTCCCCAGCCCCCATCTCACTGAGTCTGCACCAAAGCCCACAAGGGCACAGCTGACCCTGCAAGACTTTTAAGGACTCGGGGTTTGTCTGGTGTGTGGGTAGACCTGGTTTGAGACCTTCCCCTTCCCACCCACCAAGAGATGCTCCCTGGGGGAAGGGACAAGAACAACAGATTGCTGCCCTGTGGCCCAGGTCATACGATGGGAGGAGTCACCAAGGATGTCCCGTACCACCGTTCCTCTAGCTCTGGACACAGTACCACATGAAACCATGAGACGTGAGACCAGCGTGGTCTTGAGGAAGGAGAATGGGAGGGGATGGAGAACCTGGGAGCAGCACAGGGAAGCTGTAAGAGCTAGGTGTCCCGTGGACAACCTATAATGACATTTTCATTGCCTGGGAGAATGCTGTCTCATCCCAGCACAGAACCTGTACTATGGGGACAGCCCCAGGGTGCAACATCAAGACTTGAGTACCATATTCAGTGTGTCTTCTCACCGCTGACTGGGGACGCTGTCTAACACTCAGAACCTTCAGTAGGGGCCATGGAGGGGTCCCCCAAGGGTAGCCCTGATCCCTCGGACTCGCTCAAAGGGAAAGAGGCAGTTCTGGTCTCACCCTGATAATCGTGACCTCGGAGCTCGCTCTCAGCAAGGATGCACAGAACTGAGGCAGCTCTGAGGTTTTCCCCAGAAACCTAGTCAGTCAGCCGCCAGTTTCAGGGGTACTCGTGGAAGAGGTAGGACTCCTCATCCGTCACTCACACAGCAGTCAAAGGCACCCCGACTCCATGCTGCAGAGGATACCACTTCTCTCTCCGAGACATCCTTAACAGGAAGTCAGTGTCTCACCCCCTCAAGGATGGGTGTGGTTGGACGGGGTGGAGGACACGTTGACAGGTGTGCTGAACTGGTCGGAACACAGCCAAGGGGAGCCAGGTGCTCCATGAGCAACCTGACAGGGGATTCAAGTTACCTCCATCTGCAAGGACAACCCCAGGTCCATCCTCACCACATGCTTCCTCCTGGGGTGGGTACCTGCCGATGACCCCTCACATCCACCCTGCTCTCAACTCCCCTAGTTGTCCCTGCAGCCTGGCTCTGGGTGCCAGCTGAACCCAGTAGCTGATGCCCCTGCACCCTTCAGTGGCAGACGATGGGGTGGCCGTGCTGGAGGGCTCCTGGTCCACTTGGCATTTATCACTGTGTCTGCTGTACGCTACAGGTGCCATGAGGAAAGCCACTGTGGACTCTCCTCCAGGATTTGGGGGTACGCCTCATAGGCTAGTTCTCATTCCAGGAATCAATCCCACACCCAGGGCCCCCATTCCTGCTACTTTCCCTATATGGCCCTGCACACACGTGATCACCACAGGACCTACACACCATTCCCACACCTTCCATCACAACTCGAGCCTCTCCCCCCCCCCCCCAGGTCGGCCATAGCACATACTTCCCCGCAGATGGGGGCTTGGATTTAAGGTTTAGGTAGTTCTGTTACCTTCAGGTCAGTGGCTAATAGTCTGTAACTCTGAGGATCTTCACACGCACATGAAAATGTCAAAGTGAAAAATGGGTGAGTCATAGTAGAAATCTGCTAATGTGCTATTCTAGTGAAAGAATGCTGGTGTGCCCCAGCTTGTCCACTTAGATGCTCGTTAGCGTGTTAAAGATGGTTAGGTTGCACACATGCATCTCGGGCCGGGGCTGCAGTAAGGGAGCAGCTAAGAGGAGTATGTAGGCTTCCTGCTGCTTCCGGGTCCCGCAGGCCGACCCAGGCTGTGGAGACCCTATCCTAACCCTGCCTGCGCACTGACCTCTGAAAACTGGGGCCAGCCGCAGAGTTGGACTGTGTCTGCTATCCTCATTCAGTGAGGGTCCATGAGTTTGAACAGCATCCTTCTCAGGAGGGTCTACTCTGAGCCCTGGGTTTCCACAGGACTTCATTCATCATCTTGGCCCCCAAGCTCATCAGAGTGAAGATTTCCCTCAGAGACATGAGAAAGACCCATAGCAACAGGTGTTAGCTTGGGGTTAAAGACAAGGGCAGCTGTTTAAAATGTGGTCTCCTCAGCTGAGCCACACTGCTCACCGCTGTCTGCTCAACATGAGGTATCCGTGGGGATGAGACCCCCAGGAGTCATGAGGAGCTTCTTCATCCACAGGACTGGCACCACCTCTCGTCATCATTCAATACTCAATGGAGATATTGACACTGTGCGCTTCGGGGCCTTGTTCTATTTTTAAATGCTTGATTTGTGCCTTTTCACTTGGATCTTATTCAACTAAAACTGTACTGTGTGCTCAGCTGAGGACGAGTAAACATTGCCTGGGGCTGTGGCAATGTGTTTGCACAGACCTCAATTACAAAATTAACAGGGCAGATTGTACTGTCTGTTGAGCCGAAGAGATGACAATCAAAACCCCTAATGAAGGGAGACATGAGAAATAAGACCTCAGGACAATACTCAAAAGAATGGCTTGTTTATTTATCAAATTTGATTTACTAGCCAGCTGTGTGACTTCCGTTTAGAATTCACCAGAGAGAAGGGCCTTGCTCCGGAGCAGCAAAAGCCCCAGACTGAGAGCGGGGAGCGGGCGGGAGAGGGAAGGGAGGGGAGGGCAGGACAATGACTGGATGAGTCTCCACTGGTCGTATTGCCCCGGTCCAAAGTTTCACGTGAGATCTAAGCACTGAACAGGTAGGTCTTCTGCCTGACGTGAACTTGGGGTCATGGGGTTGGCAGAGGTAAGCCTGAGGCTCATTCTCACTGGTGCATTGAGGTGAAGAGGCCTGGCTGAGAGACAGCCACAGACGGCCGCAGCCCCACTCCTTAGCCCCATCCAGCCTCTCAGACTGGACTCTATGAATCACAGTCAGGGAGGAAAGCAGGTCAGGCATGATTGGAGGGTCCTCAGGAGCCTGACTCCCAACAGAGGGAAGGACTGCAGGGTCAGCCCCATTGCAGAGCCGCTGGCATGAGGGGAGTACGGGCCTTCACCCTGGGCCCCTAGCATTGCTTCAGGCTGCTCCATCCTGGCACCTGAGCAGGGCCCAACTGAAATAAGAGAGAGGAGACATTCAACTCCGTGTCCACCCCAGAAGGTGGCCTCCCGAGTCCCTTCAGATCAGGTCCCCATGCAGTCCTCTCTGCCGGTCCTTGTTAAATCCAGTCTGAGAGCAGCAAGGCAGAGATCCTAGGGACAAGATCAGATTGTCCAATCCCCGACCCAACAACCCTCGAGAGGGAGGCTGAATGCTGAGTGTCTGTCGACATAAAGAACATGGTCTCGGAGCCCCAAGCCTGTAGAGCCGGACAGCAGCACAGAAGACGCACACGGGCTTGCAGGGCAGGAGCCTTGCTCTCTTGGAGATGCCTGGACTCTCTCCGCATCACAGGAAATTAATAAACGTGCGTGCAAACTACACCGAGGGCCCCTTTGAGCCACTGCAGTGAGGGTGTGAGATGAACGGTGGAGTGGAGCTGCCCTGATGCTGACTGCCAGGGTGTCAGGGGCAGGGCTTCAGCAGGAGCATCCCCAGCTGGATAGCCCACGAAGCCAGCTAAACTTGCTTCCATCCTGAGTGTGGGGGCTCCACAGCAACAGTGGGCACTAAACTGCTACCTAAGCTTTATTTCTAAAGATTAAAAAAAAATAATAACTGTAGGTGACACAGGCCATTTTCATTCAAGTGTATGCATGAACATATTCCCTTTTATGGACCTATATCCTCTTTCTTGTCCTCCATCAGCTCCTTTGTGCCTTAGACATTCTGTCTTCTGCTCTCATGCTATCTATAAATCTCTGATTTTATGTAGAGATTTATAGATAGAGAGAAACAAAACCAAACCACATTATGTATTTGTCCTGAGACAGGCTTAATTCATTTAATGTGGTTATCTCCTGTTGCATCTATTTTCCTACCAACAGCATAACTTAAGTCTTCATGGCCAAGTTCCACCGTGTCTATGTCCCCCACAACCCCTGTGTTGGTTCCATCGCTTAGCTACTGTCAAGAGTTTTAACACTGACATGCAGGTGTCTCTGGGATGTGCAGACCTGGACTCTGGGTTACTGCCCAGGAGTGGCCTATCTGGGTCATATGGTGGGTCTTCTTTTGGCATCTTGAGGAGGCTCTACAGAGATTTCCAGAGTAGTTTGAACAGTGGATGGTTCCCTTTGTCCACATCTCCACATCTCTATCAGCATTTGCCGCTTTCCCAGTGGCTGCCATTCTGCCCAGTGAGACAGACAGGACCTCGACATCCCTCTGCCTTTATTCCCTGACAGCTAGTGAGGCTGAGCATCTCTCATGTCTGTTGACCGTTTATGAATCTCCTTAGGAGAACACTGCCTTAGTCCATTTCTTACTGAGTTGTTTTTGCTGTCCTTTTGAGTTCTTAGCATATGCTGGACGTCAATCCTCTGTGGACTTATAGCTAGCAGAAATCTCCTGTTTTGAAGGTGCTGCTCTTCACTTGTTTCCTGTGCTGTGCCACAGCCTTTTAATTCCATGCAACTCCACCGTGGAGGGATTTCTTGAGTGACTAGAGTCCTGTTCGGAAAGTGACTGTGCTGAGAATTTTTTTTTTTTTTTTTTTGGTTTTTTTAGACACGATTTCTCTGTGTAGCTTTTGGAGCCTACCCTGGAACTTGCTCTGTAGACCAGGATGGCCTCAAACTCAGAGAGATCCACCTGCCTCTGCCTTCTGAGTGCTGGGATTAAAGGCGTGCGCCACCACTGCCCGGCAGCCGTGCTGAGATCTTAAAGAGTTTTCTTTTTCCTCTGGCCGTTTTAGAGTTCAGGTGTTACATTACAGTCTTTATTTCACCCGGAATTGACTGTCACATCCAGTTTTGCCAGCGTCACGTGGTGAAGATGCCCTTTTCGCCAATGTATATTGTTTTAGCCGCTGCCAAAGCTCAGGTGGCTACAGCTGCGTGGGCGTGAGTCTGCGGCTTCTATTCCATCCCATTGATCTGTGGCTGTTTCTGGGCTGGTACCACACTGTTTGTCATGACTCCATAGCCAGGGGTGAAACCAGACAGGGAAGAAACGCTCCCTTGGGGACAGTCCACTGTCTAAAGTTAATCTACACGCTGCCCATACTCACATTTGTACCAAACATACAAAGCAGGTCGCCACAGGACAGAACCCGGGCTGTGGTAACTCTGATCCCTACTTGAAGCCCAGACCCTAGGCTAGGAAGTGAATGGCTCCATCTCAGCCTGACGTCACCTGCTTCTCCGCCATTGCACTCCGGCCCCCCTCTTCCTGTATTGTATACCACTTTCAAATGTTTCCCCAAGGGCCAGGTCAACATATCCCAATTTCATCTCCAGCAAAAAAGCCCCCTGGCACGGCCTGGCTTGCCCAGTGGGTAGATCATCTCTGTGTTCTCCATGTTCTATGTTCACCACACAGAACCCAAAGGCCATCACCGCCCACCACACCCCTGCCTCAGGGACACCACCTATGACTTCTCTGAGCCCTGCTGTGCTTCGGGGCTAACCTGCAGCCCTTCCTCCGTCCGGTCACACCAACACAGGGTGGACCGAAGCCCAAGGAGGTTCTCCTGCACACAGAGGAAAAGAGATCAACACCAGGTCTACCAGCTCCTGTGACTGTCCAGCCCTGTCTGGACAGGATGGATACACGTGCCACATGTATGGGACTGGGCTCAGGGGCCCAAAGCACCACCACACCAAGTGCATTCAGATTAAGACACTGTGAGGGGAGCCAACTGGAGAGGTGACAGTCTCATCTGTGTGGGCACTCCCCGGTGAAAGTAAGTTCAACCAAACATGATCTCGTTCAACCAAACGTGATCTCAAAGCCTGCCTGCCCAGACATTCATTCCGAGTGCTTCAGCCGAGAGGACCAGACGCCAGAGGTCTAGTGTCGCAGATGAGAAAACAAGGGTTTGACGTGGTGGACGCTCTCCACAACACATTCCTGAATGCTCTCACCTCCGCATGAGACGCAGAGGCTGCCAAGCTCAACAGCGTTCCCAGAACTGCATCTCCAGGATGTCCTCAGTGCAGGCCCACTGGTCTCATCAGTCAGCCCAGGCTCTGTTAAGAGGTGCTATCAGGCTCAGGGGATATCTGCTAAGCATCTCCCAATGGCCAAGCCTACACACTACGAGACGGAACATCTCCTCACTGTCTAGTGGGGAGGGTACTGAGCAGATCAAAGCTAGTGGAGGGTGTGGAGGGTATTAGAGATGTGTGCAGATGTTCTACCTAGCACTCTCCTGCAGGGGCTTACATGAACTCCTTAGGCCCCAAGTAAATGCAGAGTCCTGCTGACCAAGGAGGTGGAGATTGGGGAGGCAGATGGCAAGTCTCTCCCAAAGTCTGGCCTGAGACTTCTCCCACACCCTGAACTTCACCAAGAAGGTAGAAACAGAGAAGCTAGGAAAAGAAAAGGAGTGTGTTGCTTTCAAAATGGTCCTTGTCTGTCCACTCTGCCTATGGCACACAAGTCACAGTGAGGTCAGAGCGGTCACTGTGCAAAGCCATGGTGGCACAAGCCGCAGACGGCCGCCATGTTGCCTGCGCTATCCAGCGGGCCATCATTTAAAAGTGAAAAGAAACAAAAGATAGGAGACTGTAATATTTAATGTATCTAAAACATTACCAATCTAATAGATAATATAAAACCGAGGAGTAATACCTTGCCAGGGAAGGAATATCTACACACCTGGCCCCGGGGCCTGGCCCAATCCTTGGTCAACACACAGGCTCTGTAGGGGCTGCTGGCAGGAGCAGTTAGAGTCTGACTGCTCCAACTTAGCAAAATCTCGATGAATTATCCCCACAGGGCAAGTGGATCAATACTGCATCCTAAGAACACTGGGGTTCCCATATAGCATCCTTGGATGAACCCAGGGTTGGAACAAGGCTGATTGCACAGGCATCCTGCATAGGTTTGGATGCTCTCTTCCGGCAGGGACACACAATGGGTACCACCACCCAAATGTCCCTCATCTCCCTGGCAGTCATCACCCCATCTGTCTCTCAAGGAGCATCTGGGTGATGCCAAGAAAGGGCTCCTCGGGGACAGCTCTGCTCAGGCTGCACAGCACAGGGAGGGTACCACATGCTTCTGGCTATCCCCTGCCCGAGCCATGCCGAGCCATGCCGAGCCATGCCAAGCCATGCCGAGCCATGCCGCTCCTGTGGGACACAGAACACCATCTTCTGAGGATCCCAACCCTGAAACTGATTGAAAAATGTGAAGCCAGGGCTGGCTCTCACCTACAACCCCAGCACTAGGGAGGCCCAGGCAGAAAGTGTGGCAGTGAGTTTGAGGTGTAAGCGTGGGGATGGGTTGTAAAGAGAACTGTGAGAATGTTACCCACGCTACTGAACTAAAACAAACTTCCAGAGGACGAGGATAAGATTTTAAACCATGTTAGCAGCCACTGTTTCTTCCCTGCAGGAAGATGTGTACAGTGACGCCAGCAAGAGCTGAGCTTGAAGAGGCTTTCCTGCTTCCGCCACACTTGGCTTAACGCTGCACTGCATGATGGGAAGTCATACTTCAGTCAGTGAGTTGTACTACTCGGCTCCTGTGACTGTGATACCTGAAAACAACGGTCCCCAGAAGGACTGCAGGACAGAAGGCAGGACAGAGACAAGCCTCACCGGCTACACTCCATACTCTGTCAGGTGTCCAGCCACATTGCCGGGCTTGTGTTGAAGTCGGACCAGTAAATACCTACGCTCTGGAGTAAATGTGCTGAACTGTAAATTTTGATAAGTAGGGGCAGCTACCAAAACTCATTGCCTTGAACATTTTGAATGAGTTTTAAAACCACATTGTGGTATTTCTTAAGTGTTTTAGACAAAGAAAAGCAGAAACACACATCATCCTTACCAACAAAATCATAAAATTTTATAACATTTCTGAAAATCCATTTTCAAAATGTTTTCTCACAGATGCACGTCTTTTGAGAGGTGTTTATCTCCTCATTCACTGTCAAAACATCATTTGCAGCATCTACCCAGGAGAGGCGGGTACAGTGTTTTCATGTTTTTCCGAGTATCTGCCCAGGGGCTTACTCACAGTGCCATCTGCCACCATATGTAGGATTGGCAGATTTTTTTTCCTTAGGCCTGATGCACAGCTATCTCCGTGCCATGCCACCATGAGGGCACTGGCAGCTGTGTTTGTGTCCCAAGGAAAATGGACCCCCTCTCCTGCAAATCCCTCTCTGGATGAAGGGGTGTGCTCCTTCAGCTCTCGGGGGCAGCAGTCACGGGAAAGCCTGGCAGGGCACAGTGAGGCCCAGGCCAGTCGGCCTCTTCCTACTCAGTTGCCCCTGAGAAAGGAGCCACTCAAGAGCAGGATGTGGGGCCCCTCCAGAGGATTAACCCTGGAGGAAGTGGGACCAGACAAGACAAGAGCAGTGCCCATGATCAAAGACATTGGAAATCTTCCTTGGGAATAGAGCATACACCAGAATTGCTGCAATGTCTTACAATGTGGAAACTTGCTTCAAAGTTCTGATTTTATGAATTTTTTGGGGGCGAGGGGGCTTAAGAAGTGGTTTCACACTCCCTGTGTAGCAAAGGATGACCTTGAACTCCTGGTCCTCCTGGCCCGGCCACCCAGGTAGAGGTCACAGGCATGCACCTCTACAGCCAGCTTTGCATTTGTAAACTTTTAAGGTAAGATTAAATTAAAGCTATGTACTAAGAACTCCTGGCCTTCACCGTGAATTCGCTCCTGTGATGCCAGGTCTCTCTAGTGCCCCGGAACTTTAAAGAGAGCAGGCTGTGCTGTCAGCTGGTGGAAGGGACCAGTGCACAGCAATGCTTGCTTGCTCTCCCTCAAGTTCTGCACTCCAAGTGGTTGGTGTATGAGTTTCACAAATTAAACTGCACATGTACCAGAACACAGTCAACCAAATTCCACCAGTTCCAACTCACAGACCCAGGAAGCGACAGTTTTCCCAGACTACTCAAGAAACAGGCAAAACATCTGAAAGATAATGGTCTTTAATTCTCTAAGTTCTCACTTATGCAACATAAAAAAGGCATAATTATGTGACTGGATAGGACATTTTTACAAAACCACAGTTCCCTCCATCCTCTGGTCAGTAGTATACAAATATTCACAATGAAAAAATAGACAAGAAGGGAACCCTCCAACGTCCAAGCTGACTTCTTCCCGACACTCATCAGAATTTTGAAAATACAACAATTCCGCCTTGCTTCATTCGTATCCAGTGCTCGGCTGGTGGTCTGCACAGCTAGGCTGTGCTAGCCCAGGACACCCCTCTCCACATGGCTCCCATTCTTCTGTACTGTTTTACAAGTTATTTGAAATAGCAAACTAAATATCAAAATGTAAACTTTGGAAGAGAAAGTAAGAACAAGTGTGTGAAGGCGACGCTTGGGTATCGATGTCCTCACGCAGGCTAGTGTCTTAAACACTAAAGCCAAAGTAAAACATTCACATATTTCCTTTTCTTAGAGACATGTTTCAACTTAGTGTGACCATGGTAACAAAAACTGTCTCTACAGAAGATGGTAGAAAACAGCGTGACATTACTCTTAGTTTAGGAACACACCACTGCCCTAGTTTGTTGTGGCAAGAAACTGTTGCTGTTGTTGTTTAAAGTGACAAATATAAATTACATGGTGGAAATGAGATGCTCCAACACATCACAGCATCTCTCAACTACGAAGACTACATTGTAGGTGAGCAGCCTGCTGAACTCGGTGACATTACACTCAAGTCCAGTGGGTAATGAGACTTCTTCCAGCAGACGGAGTGCAGAAACACTGTGGCCTGTGTGCAGACAGGGGGCACCTGCAGCTCCCTGCTGCCTGGAGGGTCTGGCTTGAGCGGGCATCTAATAACCCCACCAAGCCTCACGTGTGGGAACTGCGCCGCCCCCTACTGCCCAGAGAAACCCGGAGCCTGGGTTCTCTGGCTTTGTAATGTTCATTGAAGTCCAACCTGAAGCTGAGAAAGCGGAGACTTTCATCAGAGCTGGTCGTCAGCAACACCAGAAACTGCTGGACAACACCCTAGGATGAAACCACAGCAGAGTCAGTCAGAACCCTGTCCATGTACAGCCCCTCCCAGCGCACTGTACCCATGAGCCTCCAGCAGGAACTCACTCAGCCTGTGCCGCTCCCATCAGGGCTCCCTGCCTGTACAGTTAGACAGGCAATGCATACATGCCGTGTAAGAGCACTGGCCTGCTGACATCCCTCTGCACTCCCACTACAGGAATAAACAGTCATGGTTGCCAAAGCATCTTATTCTGTGATGAGCACAGAGCTCAGGGTCCCCTTGCTCTCTCTCACACCACATGGCTCACAAATGCATGCTCAGTCATCACTCTACAGGGGGAACAGATCCTAGATGAAAACCATTTACTGGGACTCCACACCACTGTGAAAGCAGCCTTCATGTCGGACACAAGTTCTGTCAGATGCTGATGTAGCAAAGTCATCGTGACTATTCACGGTTTAGATCTCTCAACAAGGCCACACTCCGCCTGCACCACCCAAGGCTCAGTGCAGTCACTGTGAGGAGCATGAGAAGTCACAGGTCCCCAGTGCCAATCTCCCATCGAGGCTCTCATCCTAGCTATACAGCTGCCCTGAGGAGAGCCCAGCAAGGATGAATCCTCAGGGGACCACCAGCTCCCGAGACACTCCATCCTGGATGCTGCTCATGTGACAAGGATGAGCCACATCTCTAACCTCTGAAAGCAAGCCAGTCACGGAAGAGGGCACCGTGGCTTGTACTGTACGCACCTGGTAGAAGTGTGTCAATATTCGCAACTGTGAACACATTTTTGGTATGGAGTCCTGGAATTCTCGGATCCTCCGGTTCTCCTCCTCTTCCTCTGCCGCCGTCACCCCCCACTGGCCCTGGACAATTAGAAGCAGCAAGTTCAATTGCTGGATGCCTCCTTGCATGTACCGCTAACAGCATCATATGCTCAGATACCCCTGTGACCCACTCCCACTAACCCGTCTTCTTGTGGCTTTGTGTGCTGTGGTACAGATGGCCCTGGGTCCCTCCACGTTCCTCATTCAGACAGTGGGCATTAAGGGAACTAGTCAGCTGAGTGCTGGCACTCCTGACTCTAGCAGGAACTCCCCTGGCAATCTCCCTTGGACACATTCATCTATTCTCATTCTAAAACGTCATTTTCAGCCAGGCACGCCTGGTAGCCCACACCTGTAATCCCATCTGAGGCAAGAGAATGGTTAAGGTGGAGGCCAGACTGGGTTGTACACAGTGAGACTATTTCATCCCTCCCCCCAGCAAATGGTAGACTTCACTGAACATGTGTCCAGCCAGCCTGTATGGGAGTTACCTAGTTCTCTTCCATCGACTAGATTTTCTGATCTGAACCTTTGCATTCCCGGCACACACCTCGGCCTGGAGAAACTGTTCGTTTTGCTAGGGCTGCTCATTTACATTGTATGTGATTTGCCCGTTGGTACTGAAAACTCAGACCTGTTCTTTCTGAGTCCTATCGGCCTTAGGTGCTTCACGCAGTCTGGCAATGGCCCTGTCGTAACTTGGAACTGTGGCTAGGCAGGGTGGAGCCTTTCCAGCAGAGCTAACGGTACTTCCGACAGCTTACTGCCCCTTTAGCACATCTTCTGCAGTCCATTTGGGTGTCTACGGACCCTTAGCTTCATTTACAGACAACAATCTATTTGCATACGCCTAAGGAAATAAACCGTCTACTTCCTTCTCAGTTCTTCCCGTGTGCCCTCACCTCTTATTAGCCACTAGACCAGTCAACAGCTTCCTTACCCTCATCTCCAGCCACCCAGGCCTCGCTCCTGAGACCTCCAAGAACAAGAACTGTCAGGAACCGGACCATGCACAGTCCTGGAATGTTTTAGCAAGAATCTGGCTTCAATTTGCCAGTGTCCAGAGATTTTGAGCCAAGCTGAATTTAAAGATGATGAACTATTTGTTAGAAAGGTGTGTGGACAAGCTTCAAGATTTTGACAATGAAGGACAGACAACAGAGCGGCTGTGGCTGTTACAGAGCTCCGCACCATGAAAGAGAAACCTGGTGTCTGCCCTGGGACCTAGGGAAAAGTGTTTCCTCGGGTCAGCACACAGAAGCTGATACAGCTGTGGTTCATGGGGCAGTCTACATCTCCAGAAGGTGGTATTGGTTTTAAAGGTATAAAAGACACAAGAAGGAAGGGGTGATGGAGCGCAGCTGAGGTCAGGCACTGTGTGGCAGGGTTGAGGTCCCCATAGAGATGCAAGCCCTCAGAGACCACTGTGTGAAGCTGTGGCATAGACCTCAGAGTGTTGGGGATGCCAGGATCACCGGACATGTTCAAGGAAGAGCTACAGGCATGAAGTGGATCTGGCCTAAGCCTGAGAGGGAAGCTGTGTGTGCCACAGTGGGAGGGCTGAGGGAATGCGGCTGCCTGCACCCTTTGGAGCCCAGCCGATTTCATCATGAGCCCCAGAAGCTAGACATGGAACTGCAGGATTTGGTGTTAGCCCTGTTGGAGTTGAGGTTTTGGTTTGATTATTCCTTTCCATGCTCTTGATTGTTTCATTTTGAACCTGGAATGTTTATTCCATGCCGTTTTATGTTGGAGTATGCAAGTTGTTTTGCTCTTATAGGAGTTCATAGTTCAGAGTCTTTGAACTTCTAAACCAATGGAATTTTTTAAGGCTGGAATCTTTTAAAACTGGATTGAATTCTACATTAGGAGAGTAACATGAGGCTTTGGGGACGAGGGATAGAAGATGCGCTAGCTAGTTTTACACTAACTTGGCGCAAGCTGTAGTAATGTGAGAGAAGGGAACCTCAATAGAGAAAAGGCCTCCATGAGACTGTGCTGTATCAAACCTACGGTGCCTTTTCTTAGTTAGCAATTGACGGGCGAGGGCCCAGCCCGGTGGGTGGGGCCATCCCTGGGCTGGTGGTCCTGGCTTCTATAAGAAAGCAGGCTGAGCAAGTCATGAGGAGCAAGCAAGTAAGCAGCACCCCTCCGTGGCCTCTGCATCAGCTCCTGCCTCCAGGTTCCTGCCCTGTTTGAGTCCCTGTCCTGTCTTCATTCAGTGATGGACTACAATGTGTAAGAGTAAGCCAGATAAACCCTTTCCTCCTCAACTTGCTTTTGGTCATGGTGTTTCACCACAGCAACAGAAACCCTAACTAAGACAGAGAGGTGTGGCTTAAAGTAATGTATTTGTGTGTGAAGCAGACAAGCAGGGAGTTGTAATGATTAGTTTTAGTTATCAAATTGATAAAATGTATAATCACCTGGGGAGAGTGTCAATGAAGACTTGCCTAGATTAGGCTGGCCTAGAGATAAGTCTGGGAGGGATTTTCTAAACTGTTAACTGAGGTGGGAGGACCCACCTCAACTGTCATTTGCTGAGCCCTGGCTGATCACATGCATTCTTGGCTCTCTGTTCCTGATGGCTGATACAGCTCCCTCAAGCTTCCTCCACGGTGAACCGGGAACTGTGGGCAGAAACAAACCCTTTCTCCCCTAAGCTGCTTTCATCAGGATGGTTTGTTACAATTGGAAGAACATCAGGATCCACAGGGGACTGGTTCCAGCAGCCTTGATGGATACCAAAACTTCAAGGAAGTCAAGTTGTGGAGTTCCTTATGGAAATGTGCAGATCACAATTCTTTTTAGTGGCATTTCTTTTAAACTTCCATCGCAACTGCCACTGATAGAAAGAAAACTGACTGCTGCATGTAACTCTGATTTCTAAATAGCTGGGAAAACACACTTATTCATGCCAATAATTCACCGCAGGGTCATCTTGGATTTCATGCCCAGCACTTCTGCAAAAGAACCTATTTCCCTGCCGTGCTCACACTGGGCGACGGTCGGCGCAGTGTGCGAAGCCAGCAGTCCTCAGTCTCACTCTCACCTAAGATGCTCTCAGCATCTTACCAATGGGCAGATCTGCCACCCAGAGCTTTAGTCAGATCTTCCTGGGGATTAATTAATCTTTTCCTTTATTTTGCAAAAGTGAGTTACAGTAATTTTATTAGACCAATACAAAGAGTTCTGTATTCTTGGAATGATCTCAAATGTTCTGTAACATATTTTCCATTTGGTACATCAATTAGTAAAAATTTTGTAGTTTCATATCCACGTTCTACTACACAGAGAACAGCAGAAATGAAGCCAGTTAATGCGCACTGAGATGAGAGGTTAACATTATGAAGCCACTTCACGGGACAGGACAACGTGACTCTGCATGCATCACCTAGTGAGACAGATCCTCGGGAAGCAACACTAGTCACGGTATTTTTCAGTTACTGTGCCTGGTACTGGTCCCAGAATCCTACTGAGCACAGCGGTGTGTACAGAAGTGTGGGTGTCACAGGCAGCAGGAAGTATGCTAATGCTAGAACCAAGAGTGTCAATGTATAAAATGTAGCTTGTAAAACTAAAGGAAGTAAAAGCCCTTCAATCCTAAATTTGAATTGGAAATATCATAATAACAGAAGAGGTTTTGAGAAGAAAAGTGGGAAGAGAGTAGAGAGGAGCCATGAATTGCAGAAGGAAGGACCTCTGGGACCGCTCCACCTAACAGCAGCATGACAGAATCGGAAGCCCACCCCCGCAGCAAGGCACTCAAGCGCTGAAACCCTTTCAGGGGCCAGCTCCATCTCTCACAGATCCAGTGGACCACATCTGCATGCCTGTTGCAAAATTATTTTACCTTTTGGATTTAAATAAATTTGGCAGGCCGTTTCAGCGTTATGGCTCTCCCTAGACAATCAAAGGCCTCTGAAACCCACCCAGTAAACCCACACTCACGTGTTGTACCCCTCTGTCACTGACAGGTGACATCTGGGAAGACCACCTCCATGCACACAACCAGCCATCGAGCTATTATCAGAATCTTGCGTCTGTCAGTCACACACAGGCTGCTTGGCATGGATCAGGAGATTATGTGTGTGCCAATCCCAGGGCTCTTCAGAAGTACCCACAAACCACTGCAGCCAGGAGATAACCCAGTAGTACCAAAAGGACACATCCTCCTGCTTCCAAACTCCACCATACTTCAGTGCCTGTGACCTGGCTGCCAGGCCCCTCACATGGGCTGGCAGTAACCCAGCCTAACTGCCGACTAAACAAGCTGCCTTTCATGACCCCAAGACAAGCACCTAGACAGAGCAGACAGTCCAGGCGAGCAAGAACAGGAACCCCACCACCAGCCTGGCTTGTCTAATGGATCTTACTTATTTCAGGCTACTTGGAATACACAAAAATGTCCGAAGGAAACCTAGCTCATGCGTCTGTAAGCAAGTCAGGGTGTCTGATCCCTCAGCTTCAGGTCAGTAACAGAGCGCCAGGCCGACTCTGGAGACAACAGTACAGACAGTGTCCAGTTCGGACATGGGACACCACTCAACGGGACAGCAGTCAGAACTTCCTCTGACTCGGAGTGGACTGCACCCGCTTCAGTGTGTGTGCCGATTTCAGCAGGCTGCTGCCCAGACTGCTGGCCAACAGTGAGAGCTTGAGTTAAAACCATACCTCGATTTCACGCTGCTTCTTTTTCTCTTCAAACTGCAGTCGCCTCTGTAATTCTTCCAGAGCAGCTCTGTACATTGCATCTTGGGCATTTTGAAGTTCAATAATTTGATCAAACACAGCTCTGAGTTGATTTAAAAGTACCTGAAAAGACACAGCGCTCTCAAATGAACAGAACCTCAACGCGCTAGTGAGGCATTTCTACTCAAAGATATTACACTAGTGCTTTGCCCTCTAAACCGCAGAGACACGGTCCCCAGTATAACCATGCTGGAGGAGTGGTGACTAGGAAGCGATCGGGTAATGAGGCCTCCACCCTACCACAGCGGTTAATGTTGCTCACTGGTGGCTGCTGGATTCCCACAGCACTGAATTCTGACTCTTGAGAATGGACTGTTCTAAAGTAACATGTACTGCACAAAGTGTGAACTGAGGATGTATACACACTAAATACCACGTGTGTGCTTTGTGTGTGTCTAGATGGAGAGGCTCCTCCTGGTCCTTGCTTTGTGTCTTAGTCACTGTTCTATTGCTGTGAGGGGACCAGGACCAAGGCAACTCATAGAGAAAACATGTAATTCCAAAATCATGGTGGGGAAATGGGCACGGCACTGGAGCAGTACCTGGAAGCTTTCATCCTGATCCACAGGCAGAGAGACACTGGGCCTGGCCTGGGCTTTTGACACCTCAAAGCTCAGCCCAGTGACAAGCCTCCGCCAACAAGGCCACACCTCCTAATCCTTCCCAAACAGTTCTACTAACTGGGGACCAAGCATTCAAACATATGAGCCATCCTCATTCAAATCATCACACTTTGGAAGACGTACTCCAGCCAGCCTGGAGAGAAGCAGATATCCCACACTCACTCCACAGTGAATGACGCTACCCCTCACCCATCTCTAGGCCACGCTGAGATGTCAGGCAGCGTCACCGACAGCTGAGCTAACTGAATCTCCAGTCAAACAGAACTGGAGCCTTTGCTGAGCAACTCTGAGAACAAGCTAACCCAAGAACAGACACTGTAAATAAACAATCCCTGGTTCTCATTTCCCATAATGCACTCATGTGACCTGGGTCCTTCAACTGCACAGCAATGCAGAGAGCCAGAAGGACCCGATCAGGGGACGCCATTCCTGACAGGCAGCCACACGGCTGGTTCTGATCACAGGCTCAAGCAAGTTCACCCTGTTCTCTGTCAGAATTTTACTATGATAAAACTAGAAAACTAAGAATGGAGATGGCTCCATTTAAATTTGATAAGGATGTAGTTCACTAGTTTCTCTATTGTAGTCATGTGGAAAAAAAAAAAAACAAACAAAACTTCTTTTTGGATCACTGCATTGCCCTTGAGGTCACTAACTGATGCTTCCTTTAAGTGGAGTGTGCACTGTGGGTACTGGTCTGTTCCAGGGGTCTGCAACTGCACACTCCATGCTGCCTCCAGCCTGCACCTTCTCAGTGGGCTGCTCAGGGTTTTCAACACTGCACAAACAAAGGATGAGACACATACACATCTGCACCTGTCATCCCTCCCTCCAACTAGCTCTATGTATTGTCATCATTGACTTTTTCACAAGTGGCATAATCAAAGTACCACACTTGAAATTACTATGTCCATAACAGACTGCCTTACTCTGTTTTATACAAGAGATTTCTTTCTTAGGAACAAACAATGACAAAGTCCTCCGGAGTCAGGAGGACCACAAGTTCCAGGCATTCTGAGCTACAGAGCAGGACCCTGTCCTAAAGCAACAAACAACAGCCAATCGTTATATTAAATACCCAGGAAGGCACAGTTCCAGGCCTGCTGGAGCCTGGGGCAAGGCTCCTTCAGTGAGCCGGCTGGGACCCCCAAACACTCCCCATGACCACCGCCCCACAGGCAGGCAGCAGCAGAATCTCTGGACTGTGCTCATACCCACAACAGCTATTCTATAAAGGCAGGAGCCGGGGTGACTTGACTTGTCTCACAGCCATTCCCAATCCTTTCATGGCTCAGCCCCCATGTTAGCAGAGCCAGGGAGAACACACTGAACAGGGTGCCCATGCAGGTGCAGTCCTTTGCAATTCCAACATTACAGCTGGTGACTTTCACATCTGTTCAGCCTATGCAAAACAACAGAAAACATGACTTCAACAGCTTGAAAAAGGTAGCAGCTACATCTACAAGTCGGTTACCATGGTGAGTCATATCATTTAATTCCCACAAATTTACATTGTGCCTCTGGAAACAGGAGGACCCTGGAGTCACAAGGAGAGCCTGTCACTGGTGTGAACATGGACTCTGGCTCACATGTCCCAGGTCTATGGCACATCACAGAATGGCCGAAGACCACCTTCATAACAAACGGGGTCAGGTGACAGATGTGATACCCACTGTAATGTAAACCTCAGAGACTGGACCTAGTCAAAGTGGTCAACAGGACCCCAGACCACTTCAGATGCACATTGCATGAGTTACTAATTATGTTCAAAGCATATTATAACGCACTTCTATGCCATCATTTCAGTATCTAGAAAGCAAATTCTACATAGACGTGCCTTTGATCACTATTTGTCACACTATAACAATGAAGTTTATCCAATACTTTTCTCCACCACAGTAGGCTAATGCAGAGGACTGGAACACAAAACAAAAGCCCTGGTAAAGTATAGGCAGAAGCACGCCCTACATGCCTGGAATGTGTCTCGAGCAGTGCACACTGAGAAACACTGTTGGTACTTCACACAGATGCACAGTTTCCCTACTTCAAGCTCAGAACGTGTTCTTTCTTGAGCCAGATCTTTAAAGGAAATCAGAACTCCAGAGCCTTACTACTCAGCACCTTCCCAGAACAGAGCCCTCAACAAGAAAGGAATTCAGCAGAAAGCCCTGGCCAGGAGATGCTCAAGCTCAGATGTGCATAGTCTGTTTGAATTCATGCAGCCATACACCATTAAATAAAACTATTATCCCTAGACTACCAACATGACCATAGGATGGGGTGCTCAGTCTAGGGTGTGCAAGGCCTTGGGACTGATTCCCAGCAGGGAGAAAGAGGAAGATGTCCAGAGCTCTAGATTTCTGCATTCTCTGGGCCTTTGATACATGCCACCACTTGTTCTAACGTTAGGTGCCTTTCTGGTGTCCATCCCGCCACAGCTCCAAAGAGCATTGTTCATGACGGATGCTCCATACACCGTCAACAGTGTACCGCTGATCATCGCTGTCACCGCCATGGCAGCTGTGAGAGCATGCGCTCATTTCACCTTTACTTCAATTCTGTCAGGAAGTGAGCCTCAAATACAAGGTTTCATGAGCCTTTCTCAATGATCACTGATCCCAAGCTGCTGTGTTGGACAGCTTCAGTCCTGGTTTGCAGGAGTGAGCCTTACCCTGGAGTCGCTGTCCAGGAGACAGCGGGAGGTGATGGTGTCCAGGAACGCCTCATGTGCTGCGATAATGTGGTCCAAGTCCTGGGCCTGCTGCACTCTGTTCCAAAGCTCATCCCAGGAGCACTCAAGAACCTGAAAGGACGAGTTGAGACTTGGGAGGGCCTATTCTTCTGAAGGCATCACCTCTCACACTGCTGAGCCACACAGCATGGGGCGGAAGCCGGCTTACCTCAAAGGTGATGTAGTACTGCATTTGATGAATGAAGTGGACCATCTCGGAGGCCAGGATGTGACACTGGTGCAGCACCCCAGAGAACTCTGCAAGAGACAGGGTGTCACCAGGGAGGTGCTTGGTGACAGCACAGACCTCTGCCGCAAGCTGCCCCCAACGAAGCCATAAGCCTTATTCCAGACCCCTGAGCAGGACACGAGCTCTCCACCCACTTCTGTGCTTTAGCTAAAGGACATGGCTATACAATCAAGGAGAGACATATTACTTTATCAAAGATGAGGCCTGAGGAGGAACAGCATGAAACAAGATACAGTCATATTTTACAGATAAGTACAGTGCTGGGAAGATGGCTCGGTGGTAGGAGTACTTGCTCTGAAAGCATACGGACGTGATTTCAGATCCCCAGTGCCCATGTAAAGGGCTAAGCACGGTTGTGCATGCCTGGAACTCCAGTATTGGAGGGTCAGAGACAGGGGCTCTCAGGGGCTGCTTGACTAGCAGCCTAGGGAGGAAGGTGCAAAGTGACAGAGAAGAACACTAGATGATGCCCTCTTCTGGTCTCTGTGCTTGGTCATGGGCACACACGCATACACAGAAGCCTTATGTCTTCTCTGCTTCTGGCCCATCCACCACACATGGACTAGTTACATCCCCCTAGTCATCTGGAGACAAGAGGGCCTCAGGGTGGGCCCTAATTCAGTGAGTAGAAAAGGCAGGGACTCCAGGGAGCAGACATGCATGTGCGGAATGCTGCCGGCACTGGTAGCAAAAGAACACAGGAGAGGCCTCCCCGGGTTTCGGAGGGAGCTGAACGGGACTGACTGCACCTTCATTGGGGACTTTTGGCCTTTAGAATGTTTGACACAATTAACAGTTGATGTTTTAAGTGACCCAGCTTGTGGTGCTGGTCCTAATAAATAGCAGCAGTCCTAACAAAGGAATACTAAGTGACAGGTGAGGGACTCTGTAGGACTGTGCCTCCCAGAGAACATGACATCAAAGACACACCTTAAAGGCTGGAGACAAGTGGCACTGCTGTCCTGACACAGTGGGCACATTTGGTCAACAGAGGAGAGACAGAAACATGACCCCAAGTTTAAAAGAAAACTCAAATTCTTCAACGAATGGTTAACGTAGCCCAGTGCATACATATAAACCAGGGGTTCATACAGACTGTGCACATGAGTGCAAGCAGTCACGTGAGCAGGCAGCAGCAAGTGTGACCCTAGTGACCCTGACAAGGGTTGAGGAAGCATGTCTCTGGAACGGGAGAGGGAAAACACAGGAGGCAGATGTTGCTCACGGGCCTCCTGATGAGGGTACACTCCAAGGAGGGTGGGCACTTCTGACACACTGTAACCAACCTGACCCCCATGAAGACATGTCACCATTTCTTTTGTGAGAAAGAAAAAGGTATAAATCCTAAATAAGTCATGTTTGGCAATAATAGAAGACTCTTAATTTTTCAAAAGCCAGAAGGGTACCTATCAGGTAAAGGTGCTTGCCACAATTCTAACACCCTGTGCTCAGTCCCCTGAACCAACATGGGAGAAGCGGAGCACAACTCCCCAGAGTTGGCCTATCTTTAACACACACACACACACACACACACACACACACACACACACACACACAAATAAATAAATCCAAACACAAATGAAAACAGTGCTGTTTAGGAGGCAGAGACTTTTTATGCAGAGGGAAATGGCAGAGTCCTCAGCCTCATCTTCGAAGGGAGAAGGCACTGGTACAGTGTCCCTCAGGCAAGCGCCTGGGAGTCAGGAAGTCAAACCAGGATATTACAAAACCGTCCTCTGGCCAAGACATGGCCAGCACGTCTTCAAATCAGAGCAGCTGTGATTACTGCAGACTCTCCCAGGTGGAGCCACTAACAGCCCCTTGTGGACAAACTGCATGAGTCTGATCAGCCCTTCCCCCGAGATACACAAGCAATTACCACTGCTGGGGAAGAACGAAACTCTTCTTTCGTGGCTTAGCCACATGTAAGCCGCCCTTGCTCCTATGAGTATCCCATTAAATCCACTGGTTCGACAACCTAGACTGGGGTGAAATTCTGCTGCTACCTTCCCCAATCTGGGGTGAACACAGACTCCCCGGGGAGTGTCAGGCACCAGAGGTGTCTAAAAAAACAGTGGTTTTGTGCAAAGGCACTCAGTCCAGTGAATCCACAGGGACAGGCCCCAGGGTCCCTATGCTTCTCTGGCCAGAAGTCACAGCACCTTCCTTACAAAACTCCAAAGATTCCTTACTGCTCCCATCAGGACCCCAGATAGCTGGAGAGAGCTAGGTGTCCACACAACAGGTGACATGCCACTTCCCCTCAACAGGAATGCACCCACCCAGCATCCAGAACAGGACCCTCAGAGGAGTATCACACTCCACAGGTTCCCCCCCCCC